>JAMXBD010001694.1:0-309065 GCA_024138025.1 Combretum micranthum | reverse complement strand
GTCTCATACGGTGCAAATTATATGATATACATGGCTGAATTTATTAGATTTTGCACAGTCGAAATTTTGAGGGACAATGGGTCAAGTCGGATTTACAAAGTCAAAGAAAATGAGTTGAGAGCTAATTAATATACCCCAACTAAGCAGGCCATTAATTGTAGGAAGAATTCTTGCAAGTTTTCGATGGAATAAACATCATCTCCTTGGTTGAACAATGTTAGTTGTTGTCTTCCTCGTTTCCTTTATTATGTAGTCTTAATTAGCAAAGAAATAAGCCACTTAATTTGCATCAGAAAAAAACCAATAAACCTTCCAAACAGTAGTAGAAATCCATCCTTATAAGAGCCACCAAAACACCAACCAACACCACAATAAACAAGCTCCATAAGAATAGTCATTTAAGCTTAGGAGGAAGACAAACAAGGTAAGAAAATTCGTGTTAAGTTAGTTTATATGTCAAAGACTAGTCTAAACTAAGCTTCTATCAATCTAGGATTCGTTTCAAGGCTTGGGAAGGATTGCGCATCACTTGAGCAGCCTTAAACAAGGTAATATTTAACCTCAACTATTTTATCCACTAGCTATGTACAGAAATAGAAATCATATAGTATGAAAATCATAAGTTGTTATTAGTGTTGCTATGTCATGAAATACTTAAAAACAATGTAGAAACACTTAGAGAAGTTTTAATACAAGTATATACATATATTATAAGAAATATAAGTTCGAATCGTGGAAACATTGGAGAAAATGATGAAAAGTGGCAAGACTGCCTCTACGCGGCAGTGTAAATGCTCAATGCCGACGGCTTACATGGGTAGGTCGGGGTGTTGAGACGGCGTGCACTGGAACAGAAGCTATATAAAATTCATTTTTACGTAAAATTGAAAACACCAACAATTTAGAACCCTACACCGGTAGCATTGAAGCCAACGTACGTTATAAAGCTGGCAACCTCGAGCTAGCAAAATCTCCCTACAAAGTCTGTTTTATGCAAACAGATTATATATATATATGTATAGTATATGTTTATTAATATATATATATATATATATATATAAACAAAAACAGTTATACTAAGTAAAGAAATACAAATATTTAATAATAATAATAATATTTGATAAGTATTAAACCCTAAGAACTATAGGAAAATATTATGGTTGTAGACACTAATATTTGTTAAATACTTGTTTTATATAAATTATATAAGAATGGAAGTCTAAATAAAGCTAGAATTATGATAAATGTGATATCTAAAAATGATAAAATAATTATATGAAGTAGATTAAGAAAAACACGACGAAAGTAAATAATAGTAAATAAATACTAGTTACCATAATAAGTTAACTAAAGAATGATATAAAAGTAGTGATAATAGTAATGTTAAAAATATCCAATTTACTAAATACAAATTCTAAAACTACTTAATAAAAATATATTATCAAACAAGATCAAGAAAAGTAAAATGAAAATAAAATATTAAATAATAATTATTATCATAAAACCATTCAAGGACTAATATAATAATAGAAAGAAAACCAAATTTCAATATAGGACACTTAGACACTCATAGGAGTTTAATTATATGATTTATGCCATCTCAATAGGTGACATTGATACTTGTGAGGATTTCTCCATTAATTATTACAATTAGCCAGTATGAGTGGGTGAGTAACTCAGACCTATTACATTGTGTATACTTGTAGTTTAACTGATCTTAAATGAAAATTAAAAATTAATTTGTTGAATGGATTTACGGGAATTGTTTGCTATATGAATTATTGATTGCTAAGCTACTACAATAATAGTAATAATAGAATTTTGTATGAACATGTTGCTTATATAGCATGCTGCTTGTCTATATAATGATTGATCACCTTAAACCTGATTAAAGCTATTGGTACTATAATGAAATAAATATACATTGCATGATTTGTATAAGCAGCATTTGATTAAGTGGCAGCCTACTACATGTTAGTATTTTGGATCTTTGGTAATGCTTGGTTTTTCTAGACAAAGAGGCTATTAATTCTACGCAAGATTACCTTTGTTCTGTTAGTACCACATGAACTAAATGGTAAATGAAGGACACTGCTTATGATATCCCTTTGAAATAACTAACACTTAGTGGAGTTTCTAAGGCTAAAAACATGAAATGAGTGTTAAAGATATGATAAATTTAAAGTGATAATTAAAGTGAGTATTGTTGTTTTCCTGTATGCTTAGTCTCTCCTAGGTAGCCGGGCCACAGTATTATGATCCTTCAACCTTGATCAGAGGGCGTAAATCTTCATCTTGCTTTGGATTCTAGGTTATCTAGGCTTATATTTGTGTATATGCTTGATTGATGCATTTCATAGGTCACGCCCCGAGGGGAACCCTAAACATGGCAGTCTCCATACACAATACTAAAGCCTAAGAATAACTACCTCAGGCATGCAAAGGCTTCCATATCATGTACAAGGCGTACATCACAACAGGGAACGCATCGGAGTAGCGCAATTTATATTGATATAAATAAATAACAAGGCAAAGAGAATACTTATCATAAAACATAAACATATTAAATTACAATTTTAGGGGCATATCCCTCTATTGTCTTCAAATAAATATACATCACAATCATATAAGTCATTACATATAAAGAACCTTAAAATCACTTCATTTTATGATTCCATTTCCTTCATAGAAGTTTAACATCCTTCCATGACTTTCTTAATGTCATGATCCTCAATTTAAGCTATGGGTATACCTGTTTCAACAAAATCTATAGTGGTATAAGCTACAACTAGCTTAGTGAGATATTCCTTTTTATTCGCACTATTTTCAAACAAGTTCATTTAGATTTTCACACATATGCTATGCATACAATGCAACAATCACATGATTACGTAAATATATATAGTTATCCGGAAACCATATATAGAGCGGATTTACCCCTCCGTATCAAAGGTTAGGGAATCGGGGTTGAAGATCCTCGATCTTCTACTGCTAGTCCCCAGGTCCTCACCTACAGCGTTCGGTTGGCTCGGCTCCGAACCTAGAGTCGCTTTCCCCGAGCTATTTATATTCTCCAGGAAGGAACATGACCCGTGTCACCGCACGATCACAGCCAATCCAACCTACACGTAGGAGTAGCAGCCTTCCGAAAGAGATGTGACTCAATGGATGCTATGCGTGAGTGTTTCATATTTCTTAAGCCAAGCCTTTTTAAGGTTTATTAGGGGGCAATCAATCCATTTAGCAATTAATAAGCAATCATACAAGTACCTAAACAAAATTATTTAAACAAGCAATTTGAAGTTGCGATATTCTTAATTCTCATTTCACGCATGAACATAGAATCACATATATACTCATAATCCCGAAATCCCCAAATATATATCCATTTTTATCTTCTCTTAGTATACTAATGCTACTACTTTACAAACACAAGCAAGGTAACAAAATTAAGAGGAATAACTCACTCGTCCATTTTGCGATCTTCCTAGTCGTAGTAATCCTCAGGTAGGGTAATCTCGCATCTTTCGTCACCTAGACAAAAGAAATACCCGGGATAAGTATTTCATAGAAATTCTACTTGAACTTTCTAATTCTATTTCACTATGTCTGTCAAATTCATATAGAATGAAATTCCAATTTAAAATGGCCATAACTTGCTCATTTTAACTCGGAATTTGGCATATAATATACCGTTTTCTACCTATTCGAAAAGATCTATCTATTTCTATGGTTATCTTTGTCATATAAGGTCATTTAGGTTCCGAAAACGTTGGATACAGATTTAAAACGAAATTTTGTAAACTTTTACAAATCCATTTTCTAACTCAACTTCATTCAAAAATCCTTTAGTAAAAATATAGGTATATATATGTATATATAATCTATAAATCCTTTGAGTATATAAACTCACTTTATATGCAAAATTTCTAATGGTAGTATCTCAACAATTTATTTCATACAACAATTCATTTTGATTTGTTAAAACTTTAACTTTGAAAATTTTCTTTTCAAGTCTTTTTGAAGAAACTTTATATTTTCATAGGTTATTATAAATGAGTATATTCTTATTTTATTTTCTTCATTTTTTTTTTCCAAAAACAAGTAAATTTTCCTTTAAACTTTAGTCTTGCATAAATTTTACTTCTAGTGATAAAAGATCAAAGTTATCAAAGTGTATTAAGTTTGTTGAAAACCTTTTTATAATTTTGTATTTAGAATGGTTTTAGAAAATGAGTCTTGTCTTCTTATATTTATTATTTAAAATATAAGTTTTTGTTTTCTAAAATTTGTTCTTTTATTTCCTTTGAAAAGAATCTTCTTTATTGATAAAATCCTTTGTTTTTAATCTTACCCTATTCATATTCTTTGAAAATAAGTTTTTGTCTTTAGAAGCTTGAAAATCATTATTTTCCTAAGTAGGTTTATAATTTTATTGGTTGAATTTATCTTAACTTTGAAAACTAGTTTGTTTCTTAGTTTTGTTATAGAGTTAAAAAGAGTTTAAATCTTAAGCTTTTTGTAAAAACTTTTAATATTAACAAATTATATTACTAAAACTTAGGTACCCATAATATATAACGAAAGTATTTATTTGTTATGTTTCCTTGGTAAAACTATCTTTGTTATTTAAGAAAACTTTGAGAAAACTTGTATTACTCTATTTCTATGTTGTTTGATAATAACTTCATTATTTTGTGATAAGTCACATAATAGAAAATCTAGTTTTGAGTTCCTTTAATAAAGTAAAATTCTATTTTTGAATTAGTTGAGGCATTAACATTATGTAGATGCAAGTATATGAGCATGTAAAAATAAAAACATAGGAAAATACTAGAAACAAATAATAAGCAAGAAAGTAAAATATCAAGTATTGGGAACCTTAACTTCATCAAGGTATCCCGGTCAAGTATTGGGAGTCTTAGCTTCATCAAGGCATCTCGGGACTAAGAATGGACTAGTCCCAAAAGATTAAAGAAAATAAATAAAAGATTGTTTTGACTTGATATGGACAAGTCTAAAACTAGAAAGACTAGTCTTAAAGAAATAGCATGAAATAAATAAATTGCAAAGCATTAAATAAATAAATAACAAGTGAGTTTATATGCTCTAAAGATTATATATATATATATATATATAGACATAAATATATTTAGTTAGATGTGAATAATAAAATCAACATAACAATATAATAAAATAGGAAGTTCATGTGCAAGAACAAAACATGAACATGTTGTTGCTTTTACTACTCATATGAGTTTCAAAACAACACCATAGTCATGTTAAGTTACATGACATGGGTAAATAAATGGTTGGAAGAAGTTTACCTAAAGTGTTTATGTGGTATGAAGATGGTAGATGAAATGGGTATTATGTGAGTAGTGATATGTGGTAGATAGTTTATGTATAAGGAATGATTTTTGTAAGGAATTGGTTTAAGAGAGTTTTGGTAGAGAGAATTCTTGAAGAGAAGATTTGTAGAGAGATTTTGAGAGAGCTTTGGTAGTGAAATGAGTTGTGTGAAGGAATGAAGAAGGAATGAGGTATTTATAGAATTTTTGGAGTGAATTTTAGATGTAATAAAATAATTGAAAAAGAAAATAAATGAGAGGGAAGAGGAGGGGAGTGGCGCCGGTTTTGGTGCTTGTAGAGGGGGAAATTTGATAAAAAAAAATTAATTTTAGAAGAAAAGTGTAAGAGAAGTTTAACAATATGTGGTGCATAATTTTTATGGGAAAAGAAAATTGTAAGAAATATGTATGTAGGTATAAGAATAGATAGTAAGAAAAAGTAGAGATAGATGAATAATAGTAGGAATAGTACTATGAATAGTAGACTAGACATATAGAATACCGGTAGTAATAAAAATACACGTAATCGAGCTATATCTATTATTTTTAGCTACCGAAAAATTTTAAAATTGATATTTTTGAAATCCTTGTTTAATTACGAGTCTTTTGGTGTTGATGAAATATTTTTAATATTCCAAGCTTCGAGACATACTTTTCGAGAACTGATCCCGTTTGAGTCCGAAGAACACTTGAAGTTCGCGAATATGATATTTTTACGTTACCCTATATTATTACGAACTATTTGAAGCCATTAATTTAATTTCATTTTCTAGGGTTTTGGAATGCGAGATTGCCGAATTGTAAACACCAGGGTTTATCATAAGCTTTGTTGACTTTTAGGGTTCCGGTTTGTCTTCTGATTTTGTTGAGTTATTCGTAAGATATAATTTTCGAGTTTTGTCCGTTTTATAATTTTAGCTCGATATCTATGGTTTATCTTATTTTATTTGTGATTATTTAATAGTCTTTAGTTCTCGGGGTCGTTTAACCGAGTCTAGAGTTATGAGTTGACTCAGTTTGACTTTTGGTAAAAATTGAAATTTCTGATTCTAAAATTTACTGAAGGATTTAAGATCTTATAATTTCGTTGTTAAGCGATATTTGGATATATCATTTTGATTTATGTTTCATGAATCGGGTAGATGATTTGATTGGCGTTCGAATGTTGATTCAACCGATAGTTGGATTTTATATTTTGTTTCAAGGGTTCTCGTTTTCTCAAGACTAAGAATTTTTGTGTTTCGTTTGATTTAGAATTTGGTTTTAACTTGGATTGATTTTTGGGATTTAAATTTTTAATGTTAGACTTATAGGATTTTCTAAGAATTATGAAATTTTTAGGGGTTTTCATATGATTGTTAATAAACTTGTTTGATATGTGGTAAGTTCTGGTTATTTACTGAGCCTGTGGTTACGCTCACACATCGACAGTCCTTTCAAGTTTACATTTAGGCCATGGCTTGTCACTTCTAGAAATTTAACTCCGGTAAGAACTTCAAGACTTAAAGTTCATAGGAGATTATGAGATAAGTTTCTTACTTTTATTTTTAGTCTAAGTTAGTTAGTATTTAAATTATCATATACGTATTTAGAGGTTTTTTAGAAAGACAGTATGGTTTGTAATATTATATTCAAGCATTGAGATGATAGTTATTTACTAATTTATGTCTTAAATGTATTTGTCATTTCTTATCAAAACAACTAAAAGATCCTGTTGTTTGAAAATATGTCACTCTCTAAAAGTAATCTAGTAATAGTATTCAAGTGTAGCTTATATACTACTATCAGGGTACCCTCAGTACGTGACAATGGTTAGTTGATATGCACATACTTTCAGGGAAAAAATTAAGAATGAGTTTGTAAAATTGCTAAATGGAAGCCTAGAGTTTGCTTCACCAATACTTTATCATGTGATTCTTGAAAAACTTAGAGAGAGAGTTGTTTGTTGGTGTATTTGCATTGTCGAATTCACTAGGGTAGGTTAAAGCCTCTCTTAAGGTTAATAACTCTAAATCTAGACTCGACCACAGAAATCTCTTCACAAATTATCAATAGTCTAGATCTACATAAAGCTTAAAAATCCAATATTTCAAAACCAACCTAATGAATTTCAAAAACAAGCGAATGAAAGTTTCACCATCTTTCTCAAGGTGATTATTAGAAACTCTATTAGTAGCTCCAGATCTATTCAAAAGAATGATCTCTGAATGTATTTAGTTGGAATCAAACATGAATCTAAATAATGCACCACACATTTAGACTCACGAAAATAAATTTAGGCTACTAATTACAAATACCCAGTCAATGTTTACTTGAAAGCACATTTAAAATCACATGAATTAAGATTTAGGTTCATAGGCCCTGAGCTGTGGTAGATTAAATCTTCATGGATGTAAGTATTAAGCATGAATTCTGAAGAAATAAAATGGAATTAATAAAGAATATTACAAATTAAGTTCAGAGTCTTGCAAAAAATACAAACAATGGGTTAAAATTATTTTACCTAGAAAGCTCGAGATTTCTTAGCAAGAAGAAACAGTTCTTTTGCTAAAGAATTCTCTCCCTATACTACATTAGGAATTTGTTACATATGCTACATATATTTTTCGCATGCCTATGCATGTTTATTCATAGGCTAAGGGCACATAAATCATGACGATTTTATTTGCTGATGTGATAGATTTTTATAATCGAATTCATCCTCTATTTCTACACACGTCATAAAAACCATCTCATAAAGTCACTTGAATATTGCATAAAAATCAAGGCTTGACCTAACCTACTTCATTATGCTAAAACACTCAAGTTTTGGTCCATTCTTCAACCGACGAGTAAATTAAGTATGTCAAGGGCTTGACACTTAAGCTCAACTCAAGCTATACTTCTAAGCAAAGGTATGATCTTCATCCAACATTCATCACGATTCGAGTCAGGGCTTGATAGTATGGTGCGATAGAAGCTGTTCTTTAAGTCCAAGGCTTGATCGCCTCAAAACATATATCGAGGGTCACATCGAAGGTTCGATGCACGGCGTGATAAAAAATTTCCTTTTTTTGCCTTGATGTTTAGGCTTCGATAGGCACTTTGGTAGGGTTCGATAGAAATCTATCTTTGAGTTCTGCTATTGTTTGGCTCTAAATATGATTCAAAACACTTTAATTCTTCTTTGATTCTAGGAGCAAAAAACAACATTTAAACATTAAAAGCACCATATTCATTGGAATTTATCCAAAATTGTATTAAATTAAGCCTAAATCCTATGAATAGAATAGAGTAATAAGTAGTTAATCAACTTTTTATGCTACCTCGATAGGTGCACTTGCCTATGTTGGTGATTGCAATCAAAGTTAAACAGAATTTATTAGTATTTTATAATTTTTTGAAAACTTTAATTTCGTGTTTGTTTATTTTTAAAATTACATGCACACACATACACCGACCAAGTCATGTATTGTGCAAGGAATTTTTAAAAAAGCTTAGGTACTATTGTGATACAAAATTTCTTTTAGGTATTATTTTGTTACAAATCAAAAAGTTCAGATACCATGAATGGAACTCACCCTTTATTTCACCATGTAAGATCTATTTTCACCGAATTGTGCCTCTAATTTTTTTTTTTAGCATATCAAGTGTACTATTACCATAATGCTAATTTCACCAAACAATTTTACCGTAATAGTGTTGAACTCCATATCATAATTCTCATTTATCCATAATATAGCTCGATTTCTTATACGAAGGCACATTTATCACATAACTTCTATTTTCACCAATATATTCAATTAGAATAATGTCACAAATGGTATCTAAACTTTAAAAAAATATGTAATTAGATAGCTGAACTTTGAAATTGATCAATTTAGTATATGAAAGAACTTGATGAAGGTACTGTTGGCGTGCACGGAAAGTTCTTTTAAGTACTAAATTGATCGATTTTAAAGTTTAGATACTAAATTGATTAATTTCAATGTTGAAGTATTTGATTGCATATTTTGTCAAAGTTCAAGTGTCATTCATGACATTATACAACCTTATTAAATTTGGTTACTTGCTGTATATATATGTATATTTTCTGAAGATTTAATTCCCTTTATATTGACTTTTCCACTAGACAATGGACCCAATTTTACGTTGTAAGGCTTATATTTCACATGCTATGGCTAAATTACTTGTTGTAAGACTCTTTTCACCACATTAGTACCATTATAACCATAACTGTGCGCAATTTCCACAACTATCCTCAATTTCTCCAGATATGGTTTGTTTCACAAAATAGGGCATAACTACTCGGCAAACTGCTTGTTTTACACTATGACACATTTTTCACCAAAAGATGACTCAATTGCTCATTTCATGCATAAATTTATAATTCGATAGCCTAGATTTTTAATATATCTATAAATAAAATTTTTTCTATACATCTACACATTTTGATAAAATTGATGCACTCTAAAGAGAGGTATACCTTAACAAATTATGTAATCTAATTCAAATTTGAATACTTCAATTATACATGGTAGTGATTCATTTTTTCCATGTGATTTGACAAATTAAATTGTTATATATATATATATATATTGATAAACCATTTGATATATACCAAAGATATTAAGATTATAAGTTGAAAATTACTTATTCTTCAATGTTGACCACTAAAATGTCTTATTCAACTCTGTTTTATTAACGTTTAATGATAACTATATACTAGAATGATATATGTCAATTATTTTTATTTCCCACGAATCTTGAAAAATTATATAATTTAATTTAGAATTGTACATTTCAATTAGATATGTTAATTAATTTATTTTTCCATATTTCTTCACAGATTATATAATCTTGAAATTAAATATATTATTAGCTTAACTATTTTAACATATATAAGAATAAGAAAATTTTTCCAACATATTATATTTGGCTATTAATTTTTTTTTTCCAGATTCATAATTTAATATTGTTAAATGTTATAAATCTCGATTGTCATTTGCTTCAAGGGATTCCACTCCACAGACTTTCGTGCATCATGGTATGTTTCTGCTAAAAGGGTGAAGAACTACAGAAAAACAGACGAAAAAAAGGGGGTTATAGCACGAAATATGTGCCGGCTATTGCAAGTTAACACTCGATGGGATCGGACACCCTAGAAAAGTCCATTGTTTTACGTGTGAAGTCAACTGTGCTTATCAACAAAACTCGAAAGTAGCCACTTATGATAAGTTCCCATTACAAAAAAAATGACGTTCTTTGTACTTCTATTAGTTCTTAAAATTATATTGGCTTTAATGGTGCCTTCTTTCCTATTAAGAAGGCTTTAATATACATTGATAATGCTAATAATTAAGAAACCAAGAATTTAGATATTGCATAAAATATAGAGAAAGGAAGAAATAAAGAACCACTATTTCATGTGCCATATAAGCATGATTATCCTGAAATTATATAAGTTGTTCTATATTATATAGGAAGTTACATAACTAAGATAAAAAATCAAAAGATATCATTATTGTTATTTTCTTTCGTTGTTTTTATTTTGTTTTATTTTGTGTCCTTGTTGCAAGTGCATTACCATTCTCATAAATAAAAGATAAATGGCAAAACTTAATATTGTTAATCTGTCGGCGACCTTTTTCTTGGCCATCAATAAAAACCTTTATGCCCTTGGAGCATTGCACATGTGGAGCGTCAAGTGAAAAGGGAAGAAATTGTAAACATATACTTTTACGTCTAAAATTGAATATGGAAAGTATAGTTTTACAACGGAAAGATATATTTTAAACATATATATATATATATATATATAGGATCATATACATAATAAAAGCCTTCATGACATTATTACTATGTGATGACCAATTATAAACTAGTAACACCTTTGTATTGTGGTTTAACTCGTTAATAAGATTAGCATTACTATTTTATTTTGTACATTTCTTTTATAGCTTTTCATATAGAATTTCTTTCCTTTATGAATATATCTTAACGTTAACCAAACATGTAATTATATGATTTTACAGCTCATTCATTTGATATGAATAGCTATTCATTCATTATTTTATGTAAAGCTGTTATTATGGTGTTCACTTGATCATAATAACAATTCATAATGAATAGCTATTAAATAAAATAATGAATAGCAATTCATGTATCCACACCCATGAAAATGTTATTTAATGCTTTATTTTTTTAACATTGTCATAAGTACCCTTGTTTAGAAAATATTACCTATACAATTATCCTTTTTTTATAATAAAGACAATGAGTATTATAATTATTTTACCTTTTACTCTAATAATTACTTATTTTATTTTTCACACCAAGTGAACATTGTAATAGTCATTACAATTTTATTACATTTCTATTGAATTGGATTTCAATTCCTCACTTATTCTAGCAGCGAAATTATAGGGTAGATTACAATCTTGTCAACTAATACACTTTTAAAGATAATGTGACGGCAAAATTATAGGATAAATTATACTAGAAAGTCCCAACGTTTAAGGTAAGTTCATTTATCCCAAGTCCCAGCGTTTGAAGAAGTTGGTCAATTTTGGGTCCCCAAGGACACGTTTCAATAGGAAAAAATATTTAATTAAAACTCAGAAGACTCTTCTCCTGTTGACACATGTCGTTGGGACCCAAATTGACTCATGTCTTCAAATGTTGGAACCTTAAATGAACTTACTTTAAACGTTGGGACCTATTTTTAACCACTCGAAACGTGGAACCTTAAATGAACTTAATACCAAACATTAGGACATTTTGGTGTAATTCACCCTGAAATTATATTTCAAAAATTAAGAATGTTGATCAATAATGAACAAAGATTTATTCACATTTTCTATAAATTTCAAGCTAGAAAAATGAATAGAAGGAGTGAAGGATGCAAAGTAGATGGTGAGGTATGTAGTAAAACAGGATTTAGATGTTAGTAAATCTCATGCATGTAAAGGACAACATGACCTAGCACCAATCATATTGTCACTTTATAGGTATGAGTATTTATCACAAACATGTTAGCCGTTTTAGAAAAAATAAATCCTCAATTGCCTTAAATATCAAACCTTGAGCATGAGCTAGAGTGTTGATGTAATCCCCTAATTTTACATTACCTGAGTATGATAATTATAAAAATATAATATAGAAATCTAAAGAACTTGAGAAAAGGTCGCAAAGATCACTCTCGATTTTTCACGATTTAAGATTATTAAAATATGAACAAATTTTATTATAGTTAGGGAGATTAGAAACCTTACCAATAAAATTTCGAAATACAAAGTGTAACTTCCGTAACCTTAGATAATCAAGAATTGATGATACATCAATTGTTACTATAAACTTTAAGATCCTTTTACCTTAAGTTCAGTAATTAAAGATTAAATTCTATACTCATTAAATAATGATACAATGGTTTTCGAATTATCTCTAATATTTTAAAACCATAAAGTAGCCCTAGGAGAGTTATGATCATTAATGACAACGCTTACAAACTTGATTTACCAAGTGGATATACTATAAACGCCACTTTTAATGTTACTGATCTAAGTCCATTTGATGATGAATATTTGAGGATAAATGCTTCTCAAGACGAAGGGAATGATGGAGGCATGGCCAAAAGGTCAAGAATAGATCCACTTATGATACCACCTGGACCAGCTTCAAGGACTCAAGCTAGAAGATTTAAGGAAGCACTCAACGGGTTGATTCAGAAGGTTCAAGAGGAGGGGATACATTTGCACACCATTTAGAATGAATACAAATTGATCAACATCATTAAGGCGAGCTCGAGAATGGATCAAGATAAGTTTCAAATGGATTGGACCAAAGCTGGCAAGGAAAGCTGCTAGCCTTCATTTTAGTTATCGGCCCACATACAAAATCAATCGGCTTTAAAAAAGTCAGCAGCGGACGGCTTATGTGCTACACCAGCATAATGCCACCAGCCTTTATGGCCTACGTCGGTAGCGTAGGGGTTTAAGCCGCCGACCAATGTTTGTCTCGTATTTTTATTTCCAATTGTAAGCCATGAGAAAGCCGCTAGTGTACATTGATTTAGTTGCCAGCGTATATGTTTTCCGACTTTGTTTTGGTTTTAAGACTTTTAGCCTTCCTTAGGTTATTATAAGTACTCCTTTTGGCATTGCATTTGAACAGATTACTTTTGAATGAAAATAGAGAATTTCGCTTAGGTTATTGACTGAACTACTTCTGAACTTATCAGATCTAATCCGTGGTGTTTGATCTTCGACTTATTAATCAAAATCTCCACCTTCAATTGTTATATACAATGGGTCGCAGTTTCCATTCAAACTAGAATGATCTTAGGAATTGAATGGAACATATTGGTATCTAGTTTTGTCATTGATTGGTGTGGTTCATATCAGTTTGGTATCAGAGCCTAGAGTTTGTTTAAGGTTTGCCTGTCCTTTTCCTTAATTAAAGGTTATATCTTTTAAGGTTTGAAGTCTTTGTTCTTTGAGTTTCTATCAGATCTAGATTGTTTCATCGATTCGATCTTGATAGTCCATCGTTGTGATAAAAAAAATTCATGCAAAAAAAAGTGAGTGAATTTTTGAAAGAAATTAGTAAAAATCTCATTGTTTAGTTTCGTGAAAGAATTGTTTGTTGAATTGTTCCAGAGATTGCCCTTGATAAGCTTAGGTTGAATTCTTCGATTAGGTCTTGAGTTGTTCGAATTAGTTCTTAAAGAACTAAAAGAGGAATTTAGAGAGAGAAACAACATCTTATTTGTGAGAAAACACGAATAGGTTAAGAGAATCGTCTATAGAGTGAAACATGCGAGGGAGAGATCTATCGGGATGCTTTTATTTCTAACCCTGTTTCCTGCAGGTAAGAAACATGTCACAAAAGGGTACATTTGAAGGTAAGAAGGGAGGATTTGATACAAATTTAATTTTGAAGGCTCTAACAATGAAGATGTAGTGGATGTTTAGAGAGGGGATGGAGGAACTCCATGAGAAAGTCAAAAAGAGCATAGAGCAGTCACGAAGTGCTCCTCCAATAAATAGGAGAGAAAGACTCCCTAGAAGAGGAGTATGGATGCAGGAAGAAGGATATGATGGAATTGGTTCTGAAGAAAAGTTTGAGAGGGGATCTGTTGATAGTAATAGGCGATATAGAGGTAGGTTTAGACAAGTTAAGAATCAGGAGGATGATTGCTTAGGTAATATAAAGATGAAGATTCCATCCTCTTAAGGGAAGAATGATCCTGAAGCTTATCTTGAGTAGGATAAGAAGGTCGAGTTGGTGCTTGACTGCCACAATTATTCTAAAGCTAAGAAAGTAAAATTGGCAGTCATTGAATTATCAGATTATGCTATAGTCTGGTGGGATCAATTGGTACTGAATAGGAGGAGGAATAGGGAGCCACCAATAGAAACTTGGGAAGAGATAAAGAGAGTGATGAGGAAGTGTTTTGTACCTTCTTATTTCAATAGGGAGTTATACAACAAGTTGCAAAACCTTAGGAAAGGTAATAGAAGTGTAGAGGAGTACCACAAGATGATGGAGGTGGCAATGATTAGGACGAATGTGGAGGAGGACCATGAGGCTACAATGACATGACTTTTGGCTAGATTGAATAGGGAAATCCAAAATGTGGTGGAATTACAACACTATGTTGAGTTAGAAGATATAGTACATATGGCCATTAAAATTGAGAACCAACTCAACAGGAAAGGGGGTGGAGCTACACAATTTGCTTCTAATGTAGGTTCATCTAGTTATAAATCAAGTTAATGGAAGAAGGAGGAGAAGTAATCAATCACTAAGTCAAAGTTTGAGTAGAAGCAAGAAGTGACCAGCCCAACAAATCAAGGTAAGTCCGATTCTTCTAATTCTAGAAATCGGGATATTAAATGCTTTAAATGTCAAAGTAGGGGTTATATTGCTAGCCAATGTCCAAACAAGCGCGTTATGGTCTTGCGCGATGATGGGGAATATGAGACTGATGAGGATAGTGAGGATGAGGAGATGCCACCATTAGAGGATATCACTGATGAAAAACTCGCTATGGGTAAATTAGTGGCTGTTGTGAAACGTACCTTGACTGCCCAGGTGAAAGAAGAAGTTGAATTGTAATAGGAAAATATTTTCCATACTAGATGCTATGTTGATGACAGGGTATGTAGTATGATTGTTGATGGGGGTAGTTGCACCAATGTAGTTAGTGCTTTACTTGTGGAGAAACTAGGGCTTAAGACCGTCAAACACCTTAGTCTATACAAGTTGTAATGGCTGAATGATAGTGGTGAAACCAAGGTAAACAAACAAGCCAAGGTTGCTTTTTGCATGAGGATGTAGCTTTGTGTGATGTTGTACCGATGCATGCAAGCTTGTCATATATTGTTAGGAAGGCTATGGCAGTTTGACAGGAAGGTGATTCATGATAGCTTTTCAAATAAGTATTCACTTGTTCAAGATGACAAGAGCTACACTCTTAAGCTAATGACCCCTAAAGAAGTTTATGAAGATAAGTTGTAGTTACAACAATCTTTTTGGAAACATAGGGAGAGTGAAAAGCAAAAAGAGAGTGAGAAAATAAAAGAAAAAGAGAGGAAGGCTAGAAAGAGAAAGAGACCAAGTCGAAAGGGATTCGGCTTTGGTGGTAAGAAAAAAGGAAAGTTCATCCTTGCAAAAGGAGAGTTGTGTAGCAAGAGTGAGTGTTGTGGCGTGAGCATTGGTAATGTAACAACTTATGTTGTTGATGATTTACAAAGAGACATGTTCGAACACTAAGGACTTTCCTGACTCTTTGTCTAGTGTTGTTGCCTCTCTTTTGCAGGACTTTGATGATGTCTTTCCTGAGGAAATCCCAAAAGGATTACCTCCAATTCCAAGAATCGAAAATCAGATTGACTCGTACTTGGAGCTGCCATTCCAAATAGGTTAGCTTATAAGAGTAATCCTGAAGAGGCCAAGGAGCTTCAAAGGCAAGCTCATGAATTGAGGGAGAAGGGGTATGTGAGGGAAAGCATGAGTCTGTGTGCAATACCAGTGATTCTTGTGCCTAAGAAGGATGGGTCATGGAGAATGTGTGTTGATTGCCGAGCCATCAACAACATCACCGTAAAGTATCATCATCCCACTTCTTGCTTAGATGATGTGTTAGATGAATTATATGGCTCATGTGTGTTTTAAAATATCGACTTAAAAAGCAGGTATCATCAAATTAGGATGAGAGAAGGAGATGAGTAGAAAACCATATTCAAAACAAAGTATGGTTTATATGAGCAGTTAGTTATGTTTTTTAGATTAACCAATGCACTGCGCACTTTCATGAGATTAATAAACCATATTTTGCATGCTTTCATTGGCAAGTTTGTGGTTGTTTATTTTGATGATATCCTTATCTATAGCATAAACTTAGAAGATCATTTAAGCCATTTGAGATCCATTTTAGATGTGCTTTGAAAGGAGAGATTATTTGCTAACCTTAAGAAGTGCACCTTTTGCACATAGGCTTGTATTTCTTGGTTTTGTTGTTAGTGCGCATGGAATATAGGTGGATGAAGAAAAAGTTCGTGCAATCCAGGAGTAGCCTAGTCCGAAAAATGTGAGTCAAGTTAGGAGTTTTCATGGACTAGCTAGCTTCTACAGGAGGTTTGTGAAGGACTTCAAAAGCATTGCAGCACCAATCACTGAAGTTATCAAGAAGAATGTAGGCTCCAAATGGAGGAAGGAACAGGAAAAAGATTTCAAGCTTATTAAGGATAAGCTTACACATGCTCCTTTAATTGCTTTACCTGATTTTGCTAAAACTTTTGAAATTGAGTGTGATGCTTCAAGTTTAGGAATTTGAGCAATGCTGATGCAAGAAGGATGGTCCATTGCATATTTTAGAGAGAAGCATAGTAGGGCAGTTGTAACGCCCTAATCTGTTGGCAATTACAACCCGCCACGTGTCCTCTCTTTATAGGACATGCAAAAGCTATAACAATCTAATCTACAATATGAAAACATATAATATAATTTTCATAAACTCTTTCAGAGGACACATCAGAAGGTTCAAAACCTATATAATATATATAAAAATCCTTCAAAACATCTCGTTTAACATAACAAAGTTGGCATAAGCCTAGGCCAACCAAAATTCAGTTATAATCCTAACTCCACTTATTACTTAATAATCCTTCAGCTCCTTAAAAGATATTAAAAGACATAAAAATCCAAAGTCTTTCAGAAAATATAAAATCTTTAACATTATTCCAAATTCTGCAAAAGATCTAAAAATTCTTTTCTCCTAATCCTATATCTAAATCTGATCCTCAGTAGGGTAGTCTGGACCACTATCATCCCCTTAATCTATATACAGATTATATCCAGATACATCATATACTATGTCATCTTCACCTATACCTGAAAATGAAAGGAATGAATGGAATGCCCAATACACTAAACCACAAAACAAATGCATATGCACACGTAATACATATATTAAATGCAACTTATTCTAATGCAACCAATCACATTATTATCTTTATTAAGCCAGCTAAACAACACAGTTCAGAACTATGAATCTTTAGTCACAAACTTGGAGTAACTCAAACCTTTGAAAATCAACCAACTTTTGAAAATAGGTAATTATATATATATATATATTGGTGAATGGTAACTCCCCAAACACCCGTGACCATACTGCCAAATCACCTAAATCTATTAGAATCATCTTCAAGTGCAACTCCACTAAGAACAACGACACATAAAGATCATTAGAGTGCCTCACTAGTATCACTGTCTGTCAGGTCCTTACTGGTCTAAGCCAAACATACCCAGCAGAAAGATTAATTAAGCCGAATAGATTTAGATTGATTATTAATCTGTTCCTACAACAAAACAAATAGAATATTAAACCTGCAAGCACATAAAACAAACAAGGAATGGTCGTACCTTTTCAATTTCAGGATCAAATCTCCAAAACTACAGTCTCCCTTAACAACAACCCACAATCTTCAAACCTCCTGATAATATAATATGAACAGAAACAATTAAAAACTTCAACATGAAAATAAAATCTAACATATCCAATTTCTTCAAAACCCTAACCTTTTAAGAAAACTCCAAAATAGCACCTTCTTCCTTAACCAGTTTCCTCAAAATTCCAATGAAACATATCTCACTCCAAAAACCCTAATTTTGCAAATTAGCAAAAACAAACATGTATCATCAAAATTACATCTTATGATAGATCTAGGTTTGTGAAGATAAACTTATCATGATTAGATCCCTAAACCCCTTGCTAATCACCAAAAGATCAGATCTTGCATAAAATTAGGGTTTGCTACAACAAAAGCTTCTTCAAAATGAAAAGAGATCCGAGGAAAACAATCATCAATTCTTGTAATCTTAATAGATCTTGTTTAGATTTTCTTACTTGATCCAAAATCTTTGATCTCCTCTTGATGAAAAACTCACAACATATCTTTTTATAGAGGTTTCTAAGTTTAGAAAGAAGAGGAATAGAGTAAATATATAAATAAACTTTTGTGACCCTTCAATTTCCATGATAGTACATTAGAAACAAAAAGACAAGAAATCCTTCAATTCTTGTAACAGCACAGGAAATAAAAAGACACGAAACCCCTCAATTCTTGTAACAACATAGGAAACAAAAAATACCTCATGTATTATATGCCTGCCATACACATAAATAAAACTTATGAGAATGGACTATAAAACCCTCTCATTTTTCAACATATGACAGCTTTTGCCTTTATCATAATTTATTGAAGATTTACTATCTTTAAAGATTTGTTGACCATCATCAAGGTGATAGATGATTATTATATATTTCATTTATTAGGAATGACCAAAATTTTCCTCTCCTTAATTAACAAATGACATTCCTTTGCTCTTCTTTATAAAATATTTTTCTATATATTACAGCAACCTTGAAATATCCCACTTATGATAAGGAGTTATATGCAATGGTTTGGGCCTTGAAAACATGGCAGCATTACCTATTGCCAAAGGAATTTGTGATTCATATGGATCATGAATCTTTGAAGCATTTGAAGGGCCAGCAAAAACTAAACAAGAGGCATGCGCATTGGATGGAGTATGTAGACAGATTTCCTTATGTCATCTGCTACAAGCAAAGTAAGGAAAATATTGTTGCCGATGCGCTTTCTTGTAGGTATGTTCTAATCTCAACACTTGATGCTAAGCTGCTTGGTTTTGAACATATTAAAGATTTATATGCTGTAGACCAAGATTTTGATGAAAATTATGCTAGTTGTGGAAAGATTGCCTATGGAAAATTCTTTAGACATGATGGATATCTGTTTAGAGAAAATAAATTGTGTGTTCCAAATTGTTCAATCAGGGAGTTATTGGTGAGACAAAGTCACAGCTGTAAACCCCCAAATTTTTAGAATCGGTTTAGCTTAAAACCTTAATCTGGAAGTCAACCGAAACTCTAAAGTCAACAAAACCCTAGTTAGACGTAATAGCTAAAGTCCAGCAATCCCGAATAAGTAACTTGGTAAAAGTAAGTAAGAGTTTAGAATATAGAATAGTGCGTAATTACCCAAGGAAGCCTAAAAAGATCCGATTAGTAAAACCGCGACTCTTTTCAAACTCAATCGGATACAGTTCTTGAAAAACGTGTCCTGAAGCTCGGAATAGTAAAAATATTCTGGATATACCGTTAGACTCGTAAAAATATAAGGTTTTCAAAAATATCAGTTTTATAATTTTTCGATAAGTAAAAATAACAAATATCGTAATTATACGCATATTTTCTTACTACCGTACTTTATTAGTCATATCTACTTTACATTACACTATTCACTACTATTCTACACTATTCTTTTATCTCTACTTTTTCTTACACCTACTCTTACAAACACCATAACCTATAACCTTTACGTTTTACATTTCCCATAACTTTATTTCACATATATCTTACTTAACACTACATTTAATCAAAAAAATACAAAAATTAAAACACTCCCTCTCTCCTCTCCTTGATGGCCGACGCCCCCTCCCTTTATCTCTCTCTCAATTTGTTTTATTTTATCTTTATTTTAATCACACAAAAATTCACTCCTCATTTCCTATAAATACCCCCTCCTCTTTCACTTCTTTCACACATTTACTACTTACAAATTCTCTACCAAAAACTCTCTCAAATTCTCCTCTCAAAACTCTTTCCAAATATTTTCCCAAAACTCTCTCAAAATAATCTCAAACCACTTCCTACCTGCAACAAAACCCATAACCACATAACACTACCAAAGCCTTCTTTAGGTAAACTTTTCCTATTATTTTCTTCTTCTCATGTCATGTAACTTTACATGACCATGGTGTGATTTTCCAAAGACTAAGTGTTATGGAAACTATACTATGTTCATGTATTGTTCTTGTTCATAAAAATCTATTTATGTTTATGTTGTTATCTTGTTCATATTATTGTCATTATATCTAAGTATTATTATGTATTTATATATATATTCTTTAGAGCATATAAGCTCACTTGCAATTTATTTATTTTTATGCAATGCAATTTACTTATTTATTCCATTGCAATTTATTTATTCCTTGTTATTTTAAGACTAGTCTCTAGTCTTATACTTATCCTCATCAAGTCAAAACAATTTTTTTTCTTATTTTATTTTATTTTTATTTTGGGATTAGTCTATTTCTTAGTCCCAAGAGCCTTGAAGAAGCTAAGACTCCCAATACTAGACTTTATTATTTATGTTATTTTTGTTTGCTATTTTTCTCATAAATCATGTTCATTTAGATTGTTGTCCAAAATTTCAAGTTCTAAAAATAATTGACAAAGGAAGATTATATCACCTAAGAAATAAGTTTATGTGAAGTATAAAATCTATGATTTAACAAAAAATAAACTCGTTTCTTTTCAAGTTACTAAAAGAACCCATTATAATTTTAGAAACTACTTTTGTTATGAAAAGCTTTTTAATCCTTTATTATCCCACTATGTTTTTCAAAAGAAAATGATTTTTGGTACAAAAATGATTTCTATGAAAAACATAACATGAGGAAAGGATGAGAAATTTTTAAATAAAGATCTTTTCAAACAAATGGACAACAGAAAAATTGTATAGAAAATAAATAGGAAAAATAACACCAATGTAGAGAATTTAGGAAAGAAGAAAATTACTTTTCAAAAAAAAAAATATTCATCTAGGAAAAGTAATGAGTCAAACAAGAAGTGATTCTTTGAAAAACAAAATATTCATTTAAAGGATTTACAAAAATAAATTTCTTATAAACTATAGATTTCTAAAAGACCAAATTGTCATTGTTTTACTCAAAGAAACATAAATGGACAACAAGCACTTGGGCATGATAAATATGAGTTATGTAGTTATAAAAAGAGGATTTTTCAACTGTATAGATAACTAAGTATTTATCAAACAAATTTTGAATGATTAAACCAAAATTGTTTTGAGTTAGAAAATCCGTGTTGAATTTTATCGCCATTGTTTCAGGCTTAAATGGTTTAGTTTAACAAAAATAGTTTTAGAAATGAATAGATCTTTTCGAGTAGGTAGAAATCGGTATATTATATGCGTGATTCCGAGTTAAAATGACCAAGTTATGGCCATTTTAAATTGGAACTCTTCTTTATACGAACTTTAACGTTCTCATGACTTGTTTTGTCAAAATTCAAGAAAATCATCACGAAATAATCATTGTGGGTATTTTCTTTGGCTAGGTGATTCCGAGGAAGAATACCTATATCTCGAAGACTATTTCGATTGAGTGGAGTGTGTGAACGACTTATTCGTGTAGAAGAATAGTCGACATGGCATCGTGAGTTTATTTCCTTAAAATGCTATACTTGTTGTGCTTGTAATTTAGTTGCATTAGAGTTAGGAAAAGACAAATAGATATGTATGCAAAAATAATTCTTTAAAAGAATCCTAAGAATATCGAGGCAGGAATTGATTTAAATGTTTGTTTTAGTATAACACTTGATTTATATGAGATTCTTCGATCGCCTTAAATCTGATAATAATAATGTTATGATGTCATAAATAAATGGATTCATGCATACCATGAAGTGAGTCACATTGCATGGGGTTTTTATCCTTGGGTGAGAAGGATAGTAAGCTCAGGTCGAAAGCAAGACTTGGTGGAGTGACCGAAAGCGATTGCTTGGCGACGTTAAGGAAATGTTTGGCAAAAAATCCGAAAGTAAGGCTCAATTCAAGTAGACTTCATATGCTTGGAGATATTGGTCGGAAGCATAAATCTTTTTAAATAGAACTACTTGTTTTGAGGTTACGTATCACCAAACCCCGAATGGAGGGCGCAAATCCATTCAACATATAGTTCCCGGAAAACTATATACCTTGTTTACCTACGTGTATGTTGCATCTCACTTGTTTGCTTAAACAACTTGCTTGAATTCTTTGTTACAAGAAGTTATTTATTGAAATAGTTCTCACTAAGCCTGTTAGCTTATACCCTTATAGATATCTTTTGCAGTTCCCTTATCTGTGGTTGAGGCCACGAGGACCCTGCAGTTAGGTATTTTTTTTATATAAGGAATTTCTAGATTAAGTTAGCGTTGAATAAGTTGTAGAAATACTCTTGTAATAGATTTATGAATAATGGAAATGTCCCTAGATTTTGTAAGATCATTGTTATGAATAAACGAATGTTATGATCCTCTTTTTCTTAACATGTTATTATATATTCTTAAGCTTCATAATTCCATGTATTATCTTCTAAATTTGTGAGAGCACGCCTTACACTTAATATTAAAGCTTTTTGGGGGTGGCTAAGGTTGTCATACTTAAGCTTCAATATTAAGTGTGGCGGACTGTTACGTTTAAGGTACCTCTTGGGGCGCGACAATAGCAGTGGCTTAATGGGACACTTTGGGGTAGCAAAGACTTTGAGTGTTTTGTAGGAACATTTTTATTGGCCCCAAATGAAGAGGGATGTTGAAAGAGTTTGTGAGAAGTGTATCATTTGCAGGCAAGCTAAATCCCGAGTACAACCTCATGGTTTGTACACTCCGTTGTCTATTCCTAGTGAGCTTTAGGTGGATATTTCTATGGATTTTGTATTAGGCCTATAAGTAAAACTGGTAGGGATTCTATCACACCCCGAAGGATACCCTAAATGTGGCAGTCCGCCACATATAATATCAAAACTTAAGAATGACTACCTTAGTCACGCGAAAACCTTAGTATTACATGTAAGGCATCTAGCAAGGTAATAGGAGACGCTTTTAGGAAGCCTAGTTTAAGCAAGTAAAAATGAACATACAAGAATCCAGAAATAAAATATATTATAGCATTAATAACCAAAGGTCTATTACATGATTTCTTAGGGGCATACCCTTGCTAATCCTAAAGATCGTAATAGTCTTTATAACATTCAAATACTACATTAAATATTTCAAAGGAATTCTAATGTAAATCTTCAAGTAAATTTTCCTCCAAAAGCTTCAATAGAAAACTTACACGGATATGAGGAGACCTCGAGTACAAAAATAAGTGTTCCTGAGAATATAAATACCTATAGGGGCATAAGCTTATGGGCTTAGTGAGTAAATCCCAAATATTCATACTCAAAGTAAATTATCAACCAAGTTTATTAGTCAAACAAATGAATGCAACAACCACGTGAGCATACAAGACATATGACTTTCCGGGAATCATATGTTGAATGAATTACGCCCTTCATTCGGGGTTGGGTATTCAGGCCAATTACAGCCACAACTTTTAAAACACTTTTATAGATCTTACCGGCTCCTATACGCCATCAAAAACTTATAGTTATTACAGGCTCCTACTAGCCACCAATTTGCGTAGTTCTTACTGGCTCCCACTCGCTACTTTCATGATATACCGGTTATGCCTACCACCACTATTATACACTTGTCCCACCAATTGTATAGTAGTGAATGAAATATGACTCAACATATGAAGTGCATGAATAATTTCTTAATTAAAGTCTAGTAGTTATATTTAACTTCTTTCAAGTGAGCAACCAATTTCAAACATTTCAAGATAGTAATGTACATGCAACTTTATTACAAACAAATCATGTTTCGATATACTTAGTATTCTTTCAACATATTATCATACAACTTTCATTTGATTTTGCCTAAATTCTAATGCAACTAAATTTACAAGCGCAATCATAAGTATGAAAAATAACGGGGAGTAAACTCACTCAGCCTGATGATACCTTTCTTGAAATGGATGGGTCGTTCGGGATTTCTACTAATCGTAGTAATCTTCGGGATATGAACAATCCTCGATATTACCTAATCAAGAAGAATACCCAAAATGAGTATTTCTTTTTTATTCTATGGTACTAATAAGGAACTATGTTATAACATCGTTAAAATTCGTATAGAAAGAGGTTCTAGTTTAAAATGGTCATAACTTGGTCATTTTAACTTGGAATTGCGTATATAATATACCGTTTTCTACCTATTCGAATAGATCAATCTAATTCTAAAATTATTTTCATCAAACTAAGTCGTTTGGGTTCGAAATAGTGGTAACAAGATTTACCACGAATTTTCACAAAACTTGAATCCCTTCTTTTAATAAAAGCACTTTGAAGAGATAGATATTCCAAAAATTTATAAACCTTTGAAATGTATATACATATATTTATTGACTCATATTAAATGTATGAAGATAATGAGGTTGTCTCAAATTATGAAAAAGTAAAGTCTTTAAAGATTTTGAAACTTAAGAACTTTCGAAATATTCATTTTGCTTTGAAAATGTCTTAAGTTATTTAAAATGAGTATTTCTTTGTCTTAAATTTAATTTCTTGAAATTGCTTTAAATTCCTAAGGAATGATTTTATTTTCTAAGCTTAGATTCCAACAACTTTTTAAAGTACTAACAATTTCAAAAAAGAATTTCTTTGTTTCTTGAGATCATTCCAAAAGAATTTCTAGCATTTGATGAAAAGTGAAGTTTTGTAAGACCCATTTTGTTTATTTCAAAAAGTCCTTTCTATGTCATGTAAGTTTATAAAATCTCTTATGAACTCCTCTAAGTTTGTTACTATGACTCCTTAGTTTTTAGAAAAATGATTTCCTACTTTTATTTCTAGAAAAGAATCTTTATTTTAAGAAAACATTTCCTCATTTATTTTATTGAGACAAAAATCATTATGTTCATGCATGAATATGAATCATAAAGTTGTGGAAACATAAAAAAACATAATAACTTGAAAGAATAAGCTAATAAAGAAATAAATCAAGTATCGGAACCTTAGCTTCATCAAGGTATCTCGGGACTAAGAAAAGACTAGTCCCAAAAGAAAAAGAAAATGTTTTGACTTGATGAGGACAAGTCTAAGACTAGAAAGACTAGTCTTAAAAATAACATGGAAGGAAATAAATTGCAAGGAAAGTAAATAAATTGCAAAACAATGAGCTTATATGCTCTAAATAATATATATAGCTATATAGATATATTAGATAGTTATAAACATAAAAGCAACATAAGGAAATTAGATTATGAACAAAAACAAAGTATAAACCTATTGTTGTTTTTCTTAACCTTCATGGTTTAGAAAACACACTAAGCTCATACTAAGTAAATGAACATATGGAAAAATTTACCTAAAAGAACTAAACTTGAGAAAATAATATAATATATATATAGCTATATATATATATTAGATAGTTATAAACATAAAAGCAACATAAGGAAATTAGATTATGAACAAAAACAAAGTATGAACCTATTGTTACTTTCCTTAACCTTCATGGTTTAGAAAACACACTAAGCTCATACTAAGTAAATGAACATATGGAAGAATTTACCTAAAAGAACTAAACTTGAGAGAACTTCTTGAGAGGAAATTCTTGGAGAATTTTTGGTAAAGTAACTTTAGTAGAAGAGAGGTGTGAAGGAAGTGAAAGTATGAGGGGGTATTTATAGGAAAATGTGAGAGATAATTTATGTTAATTAAATATATTAAAAATAAAACAATTTGGAAAGAAAAAGAGAGGGGCCGACGCTATTTTAGTGAAGAGGGGGAGGAAAAATTTATTTTTTTGTATTTTTGTTAATTAAAAGTAAGATATGAGAGATGTGAAGTTGTATTGGAAATGAAAAGTGTAAGAAAATAGAGGTATTTGTAAGAGTAGATTGTAAGAAAAAGTAGAGATAGATAAATAGTGTAGAATAGTAGTAAATAGTGTAATGTAAAGTAGACATGATAATTTAAGTATTGGTAGTAAGAAATAACGTATAATTGCGATATCTAATATTTTTAATTACCGAAAATTTTCAAAACTAATATTTTTGAAATCCTTATATTAAATCGGTCCTATTACTGTTATCAGAATAATTTTATTATTCTGGGCTTTGGGACACGATTTTCAAGAACTGAACTCGATTGAGTTCGAAGGACACTTGAATTTTGCAAATCTGATATTTTTATAAAACCTATAGCTATTACGAACTATTATCGCTAGTTATACGAACTTCGTTTTCTAGGGCTAAAGACAATGGGAATACCGGATCTAAAATCTAGGGTTTGTACTAGACTTTTGTTGACCTTTAGGGTTTCAGCTGATTTTTAATTCTAAGATCAAACTTAAAATTAACCGAAATTCTTTTTTTTTTGGGTTTACAGATTCTGTGTTTGTTGTTGTGGATAGATTTTCAAAAATGGCATATTTTATTCCATGCCGCAAAACTAATGATGCTCATGTTACAAATTTTTTTTTCAAAGAGATTGTTCGACTTCATGGTATGCCTAAAACAATTGTATCTGATGGAGATGCCAAGTTGTTGAGTTACTTATGGAAGACCTTGTGGTATAAATTAGGAACTAAGTTATTGTTTTCTACAACTTGTCATCCACAATATGATGATTAAACTAAAGTAGTAAATAGGACTCTAACTACTTTGTTAAGGGCTATCATTAAGAAGAATATTAAAACTTGGGAGGAATGTTTACCTCATGTTGAGTTTGCTTATACCGTACTACTCATTCTTCTCAAATGGTGAGAAGGCTAAGCTTAATATTGAAAGAAAGACAGAGCAATATGCAAAACAGGCCAACAAAGGACGACATTATATGGTCTTTGAACTTGGTGATTGGGTTTGGCTACATATGCGTAAGGACAGATTTCCTGAGCAAAGGCATTCTAAGTTGCTTCCAAGAGGCGATGGTCCTTTTCAAGTTCTGGAGTGCATCAATGACAATGCTTACAAACTTGATTTACTAAGTGAATATACTATAAACGCCACTTATAATGTTACTGATATGAGTCCATTTGATGCAGGTGATGAAGATTAGAGGAAAAAAATTCTTAAGAGAAAGGGAATGATGGAGGCATGGCCAGAAGGTCAAGAGTAGATCCACTCATGATACCACCTGAACCAGCTTCAAAGACTCGGGTTAAAAGATTTAAGGAAGTACTCAACGGGTTGATTCAGAAGGTTTAAGAGGAGGAGATATATTTGCACACCATTCAGAATGAATACAAACTGATCAACATCATTAAGACAAGCTCGAATGGATCAAGACAAATTTCAAGCGAATTGGACCAAAGCTGGCAAGGAATGCTACCAGCCTTCATTTTAGGCCACAAAATAGGTCGGCTTTGAAAACGTCAGCAGCGGATGACTTATGTGCTACACTAGCACAACGCGGCCGGCCTTTATGGCCTACGTCGACAGCGTAAGGGTTTAAGCTGTCGGCCGATGTTTGTTCCATATTTTTATTTCCAATTGTAAGCCATGAGAAAGTTGCTAGTGTACATTGATTTAGTTGCCAGCGTATATGCTTTCCGACTTTGTTTTATTTTTGAGACTTTTAGTCTTCCTTAGGTTATTATAAGTACTCCTTTTGGCATTGTATTTGAACAGATTACTTTTGAATGAAAATAGAGAATTTCTCTTAGGTTCTTGACTGAACTACTTCTGAACTTATCAGATCTAATCCGTAGCATTCGACCTTCGACTTATCAATTGAAATCTCTACCTTCGATTGTGGTGTCTATGACTTATATCAAGGTTCTTATCTCTTTATAGATAATGGGTCGCGGTTTTCATACAAACTAGAGTGATCTTGGGAATTAAATCAAACATATTGGTATTAGGTTTCATCATTGATTGGCGTGGTTCATATCAAACCGTATCTCAAAGTTCTTGGAATATTTATATGTAACATTGAATGAAAGCTTACAGTGCAATAATCTTGCAATGTTGGCTCCTTTGGTATATCATCACAATATCCTACTTACTCATTTGTGCATCTTCCTCTATTAGTAATAAAAGAAATCTTGCTTTGCATTGTGATTATGACTAAATTTTTCATCGTAATTAAAGCAAAGCTTATGTTCTCGTCTTATTTGCATTACTTCTAGTGACAATCTTTTAATTGGCAAATTTTGATATTTGTATCAAGTTTGGTGTGTGTAAGGGTTTGTGTATGTGTTTGGTTGTGTGTTTTGGACAAAGCTTATGATGGTTTAGAAAATTGTAGAGATTTTGATGAAAAATATGAGGTGGTAGTAGTATTGTAGGATTTGTATGTATGATATTGGTCATTGAGTTTACTAATCAAATGGCATCTACAAATAAGTTTGGTCTAGAAATTTGCACTTCTCTTCTTAGTGTAGGCTTTAATCTGGATATGGAACAACTCATATGGAAAGATTCTAAGAGGCTCACAGTTCTATTCGATAATGCTTCAAATTAAGATTGGTTATCCGATACATTTGTTGTTTGCACCAATTTTGATAAATTTTTGTGCACATCTTCATGCATAGATTGACTAAATTTTGATGACAAGGCCTTCAAGTTTCTTCCAAGAACTCAACTGGCAATTGTGATACATCCATTTGTACCATTGCAATGCATCGCCTTTTGATGCAAAGCTTGTTGTGGTAATCCTTTACTCTTCTTCTATTCGATGAAAAAAAAAAAAAAAAGAAGAAGAAGAAGAACAAGAAGAAAGAAATGATCTACATTAAAGAGCTACCCCAAAAACATCGGCTCCTAAAAATTTAGATATCTCTTAATTGATACTTTTAAGTAATGCTTCAATTTTGGAAGCACTTTGTGAAGATGATAAATCAACTTGAACCCAAGTATCCTAGCTATCTTTTTGTTGATTCTGATTCAACTCATCTTTGTTCATACGGATAGATAATTAAGTCAATGTTTCTTATATATCTATCAAGAAATTCTTCAATATATCCATATCAACAACTTGAGAATCGTTTTTTGTTTGTGGAGCCATTTATGCAATATGAGAGCATTGAATCTTGTTACCAAGCTTATGTTTCATTAATGAAAAGCCTAGCCTACTACCTTACTCTCACAACCCTATGATATAAAAGGCTGATTATTTTCTCCCTCTTCCTTACTATACTCTCTCTTGATAAGTCTTTTGCCTCTCCAAACCCTAATCTTTGTAATGCACTTTTATTGTTTTCCGATAACTTATATGTTTGATTTTAAGCGTGGTACAAGATATCAAAGTGATGGTTAACTTGAGACTGCCACTCTCCATAGTTGAGACCCCTCAATTATCTTTCTTATAAGGGAGTTCAATCGTTTTATGCTCTTCATTTGTGTAATTTATATTCCCCTTTCCTCTCAGTATTCAGTTGCCATTGATGATACGCTTTCCAACTGCAAAAATGATATATTTGTCTCTACAGAAATTTAGTAGAAATAATAGAGCCAAACCAGATTGATTTATAGCAGAGGCACTAGAAGGATGTGCTTCTTCGGATATGAACTAAGCTCCACTCATCCTTAACTAATTTCCAAGCATGTAGAACAGCTTCCATGCATAAAATTGGTCTGATAATATAAAAATTAAATGTTCAACATCAAAATGCTTGCCTTTAACAACAAATTTAGTTTTGAAGTGTACTTCATATTTCTATTTCATAATTTTAACAAATTGAGCTTTTCCGGGGAAGAGAAAGAGATTCAACTAGGATAGACATTTGCAGGGAGAAAGTAACTTCTAGATTCACTGATAAACGTCTGTCTACATCATTGTTATTGATAATCCTCGTGTACATGAATCCAGTCTACATTTGAGCTTGCTGCCTCTGTGTTAGCAAGAACAAAATGCTTTCTTCGTAATTTGTACCATCATGATTCTTGGCAACTATGACACAAGAAGGCTTGCAAGGTATGTTTTGTAAGGCAGACTTGGCAGTCCTCATCCCCCATTAGCCGCCATTAATTCCTGTTTGTAATCATGAAAATGTAGTATGTTGTCCTTGTTTACCATGGGACAATTGCCAAACTTTCAAGACTTTATTGATCTCAAAAGAAAATGCATCTCGGCAATTACAGCTGAGTGGCAAACTGTTGTGCAAATTAAGATGCAAAAACCAGAAATAAACTAAGAAATACAAAAGGAACGCAGCATGGAAGACATGACAAAGCATGTTATTCAGGATTACTGTTGTTGATATAATGGACTGCTCCTGAATCGGCAACTGATCTATTCCCAGAACAATGCCCAGATCAGAAGCGAATATTCTAAAATCTTCTATCTAAAGGTCTCGTGCCTTTTGAAGTTGAAGCACAATTCTTTCCAGAAAACATGCTTGGTTTCTCGGTGGGAGAGACACTGGAAGGAAGGAAAAGTAAAATAAGATATGACGCTAGTAAGATGAAGGCCATCAATGGTGAATGGAAGCTTTAGTTAAAACAGATGAATTTACTTGAACTAAAGAATTTACCATGGTATTCTTTGGATTGCATTCTTCTTCATTGCTGCAATATTTTTAACCTCTTGACTGTAAGACAGAAAATAATGGAGAAAAACAATTAATTAAAATAAGACACTTGTGTGAAGCAGAGGCAGCACCCAGGTCTTCAAGGATGAGCAAGACAATTACACCCATGCGACAATAGACAATAGCATATTTTTAGTATCTCCTCTCTCATATTTTCTCTTTTTTTTTGGCATCTTATATCCCCGTCTTAATTTTTAGTCTCTTGTAACTTCTGTAAAGAGAAGCTATGGTTCAGAAATGACACAAGGAATCCAGCTGCTTTTATTTTAGTTAAATATATCAACACATGACATGAAGACCTCAACATGAAAGACAACGATTGGAGCACCCATAGCGGTTCCTAACTTGAGTGACTAACTGTTGCATTTCATGATCACCATGCAGTCTATGCGTTATATCACATTCACATCTTTTCCATCAATCATAAGCACTCAAGCATGAAGAGAGATTCGAATTTGTCATAGGGAAATTACCTCTTTAGAAGATCTATTTTTGCCTTCTTCATTATTGCTTCTGATATTGGAGAGGTTGTAACCTGGTCCATTCCCTAAAGAAAGATGAGGCAAAGTTAATGGGGGAAATAGGAAAAAGTAAGAAAAATTGGTCAGTGACAGTCTCTTAAGCATTTTATAATCTAAAAGCAAAGAATACTGACCAAAGCATCTCTTGCTGCTTGAAGGTGGCACCTTGGTGCAGAGTTGAACTTGGCGACTTTGTTTCTCTACAAAATTGATCACTTGGTTAGCTAAAAGTGCATACAAGATCAAGAACCCACGTGTGAGGATCAATTGCTGTAGATGCTTCCTTGATCCATAGTAGAAAAAGTGATGGCAATATGTCAGTCTTGGCAACAACAAATTTTGTTGTCTGACACCAAGGACATGATCATATGCTATGATGGACAGCAACTAGGAGAAAGAAGAGCAATAGGAGAGGATAGAACAATAAATGATAGCTAAAAGGAAGTTTCTTTCTGAATCAATGAGTTCAAACATGGCATAATTGCGACCTGAAACTTCTGTCACTAACCAAAAATATATGTAAAACAAAAACTTGTTGACTGAACTCAGAAGAATAATTGAGTATGATTTGCTCCAATAAGAGTGGAGGATTTTTTGTTAGAACTTTTCATGAAAATAACATAGTTCTAATATGAAAAACGCCACATATTTTCTTGCATCAATAAGTCAAACAATATTTGCGTATCCTCAGTGTCATCAAGTCCGTTGTAAGAACCCATGACGTCTATGTCATACTTCTAGCCCACAAAACCACTGAGATATGGTGTTTCCAATTGATTACATAACGGCATCCATCTAAAGCAATGAAATCCTAAAGCCAGATGTAGCTGTGTTAAGGATACTCATAAAAATCATTCCCACAGTCACAAAAGGCAATTATCAAAAGAAATAAACCAAACTAGGTCTTGGATCAGTGACATACTAGCATCTTCTTTCTTGTAGAGCTGCCTGATTCGGTCACATGACCTCTTTTGAGCCTCCTCCACATCCTTCAGTTTAGCCTGCGAGTAAATTATCTCAATTCAGCAAACACAATCACCACAATCTATGAGCAACCTAGGTGTAACTTGCAACTGCCCAGGGCTCTCTTGTTTAAGGAGCGAAGATTATGTGAAAAAGGCCCAGCGGTTGCATATATTTGTTAAAGAAAATAAGAAAAAATACATCACCTTGTACAATTGTTTCCATTTGAATGATACTCTCTTCTGCTTCATTCTTTCAATAACAAGATTGACACTCTCAGTACCAAATTGTTTTTCGTAAAACTTCTTCCACAACTTGTTAGTAATTGGACTTAAATCTCTTTCCTGCAATATAAAAAATGAGCATTTAATATCTTCTTAAATCATACAGTTCCAAGAAGAATGAAAATGCTCGGGGTAAGAGTTCCATTGTCCTACTTTTGTAGACTCCTCTATGTGCATCAATTGATCAACTGTACAATGTGGTAAAATCCGATCAAGAAGACGTATATCTGTATCGCCAACATCACCCAGATATCTTAAATTGTCAATTGCTGTACGGATACATAGGTCAACCAGTGATGGGATCCTAAATGGCATACTTCTGATTTATCGTCTCCTTATTCCTCTGCACCTATTCACAACTTAAAGCAAAAATATCAGAAAAATGTTACTCATTTAGATTCGAGAAACAAGATATTAACTGAAAAATATCTGACAGGTGTGTTCGTTTCACACATATGAAAACAATCTTTCAGAAATAAGGATTCAGTCTTGCTCATTTTCCTGTACAGATATTAACTGATGGTATCATTACATTTTGAAGCGCTGAATACTTGGTGCTACTAATTAGCACAATGTCTGTAAGTCAGAGCAATGACATTTCACAACAACAGATTCTAGACATCCTAATTAAGTTACATAGCTGCCCGGATACCCTAAAATTTTTTCTATAAAGGTAGCTCAATGAATATCAAGTGTGTAAGCACACAATTTAAAAAATCAGGCTATTTATGTAATTCCTAAAGTTTACTGGTGGAGTTGATGTGATTTATTAAAATTCAATTGAACGTCAATCATTTTCCACAAGACAAACACATCTTCAATATAAAAGACCACATAACAAATAATTTGAGGAACTGCAATAAGGCTGTGTAAATATGGATTCTCCCTATTCACTAGGAGCGTATGGAGTAAGCATTTTCATAAGACATTTAGCCATTTTCCAATTGAAATAAAAAGTCAACAAAATCTTTTATGGCATGTTTGGTTGGCTTCAAATAAAAGTAAAATAGCATTGTTATTACTTCACTGTACCATGTTAAGTTGGCAGAATAATTATTCTATGAAATTACAATAACTGCGAAATAAGGAACTGTAATTCCTTCCTTTATAAACCAAAAATATATTTTTATTTATTCATTTTTATCATGGGACTACAAAGAAGCAATTATTTCATCTCTCTTCAATTCCTTAGAAATGACAGTTCTAATCCTAAGTATTCCATTCCACAAATCAAACATGCCATTAGTCAGATAAATTAATTCCATTACTATTTACCAAGAGAAAAAAATTCTCACAACAGTTACTAGATTATGAAATGTTAACGCTGCAGAAGCAAAATGAGCTCATGAAACTCAAGCAAGCAGTTACATAAAATAGATCGAATAAGAACTAAAGTTTAAATCAAATTGAGTCGTAAATTAACCAAAACTGAACGGAACTTCTCCCATCAAAAGTAATTTATCAAATCTAACCAGAAAAATTAAAAAAGAAAGAGCTAATAATTTAATTAAAGAACATCCAGACACCTATTTAAAGATGGATTATTAAACATGCTAAACTGAATAACAGGGGATTTCGCAAGAACTTACAGATCGATCCTTAAACGAATTCGATTGAAGGATTGGAATAGGATCCGATCACTCGATGTGTTAACGGATCTTTGTTAAGCTATCTGATTCACGAACAAAAAGAAGAAGAACAAGCGAAGGAGAAGGCAAGAGAAAGTACGGTGGCGGTATAATTGCTAATGTGCGCCGGGTTCTTTCGGAATGAATGGGGCGCTGTGCTCGCGGAAAACGATAAAACGTGGACGTTCTAGCGCTAAAATGCGCCTGGAGTTACGTGGTGTGGGTCAATTTATCATAATTGTTACTAATGGTGATGGATTGCATTATATAGTGTCGGTAGTCATATATAATAAATGTACATTAAAATATACAATAGTCATGCATAAATATAGAGGGGAAAATAATTTTCTTGATTCAAATGATAATAGAAATTGGATACATGTATATATATTAAAGGATTTGATCCTAAACCATAATGTGTAAAGACTAAAATTATTCTTACATAATAAATATATAATTAATGTATAACAAATATAGTCAAATATATATACATTTATTATATATGACTATCGACACCATATAATGCAATGGGTCAATTTATCATAATTGTTACTAATGGTAATGGATTGTATTATATGGTGTCGGTAGTCATATATAATAAATGTACAGTAAAACATACAATAATCATGCATAAATATAGAGAGGAAAATAATTTTCTTGATTCAAATGATAATAGATATTGGATACATGTATATATATTAAAGGATTTGATCCTAAACCATAATATGTAAAGACTAAAATTATCCTTACATAATAAATATATAATTAATGTATAACAAATATATAGTCAAATATATATTCATTAATACGCATTGGTGCGGAAGGTTGATGCTTGTGATGTCATGTGATATCGTGGTATTTCTCTCTTTCTTTAGTAACTCTAACTCATTTACTTGAAGCTATGAGGAAGAAATAGAATAACTATTCTTAGGAATCAAACTTGTATAAGTGAATTGGGTATAACTATTGTTAGGTTTTATGATCTCAAAAAAAGCAGCAAATCTTTCTTCTTCTTTTTTTTAATTTTATAACAAAACCTTTTTGCAGGATCCATGTATAACATTTAAAATAATATTATAAAAAACTATTGTTGACATAGTTTTTAGATTATATTTTTTTCTTGCAAAAGATTTACATTCTCTCTAGGAGATAAGTCACGTGAGATATAAAATTCATAGTGTTTATTACAAAGTCTTTGTTCTATTCACACACCAAGTTTTGTCCTCTAACGGTATCCAAACACATGAAAATGGGAACCAACTATCCCTATTCTAGGTCACTTGGATTAGAATTTCTATATTATTTTCATTGAAAGAATTGTCTCTCAAGCTTATTCTCTTTCATCTTCTCCATATTTTTACACACACACACACACATATATGGAAAGAGAAAATTTCTTCCTTATAGAAAAATATTATATTTCAAATTAAATCTTTCAAATAACATAATATCTTAATAAAATTATTTATTTATATAAATCCACTTGATATTAATATACTCTTCATAGTATTTAATTTATTTAAAAATAAATAATCAAATTTATCTAATCTAAATAAACATGTTCATATTAATCGTGCTCTTATGTGCACCCTTTAGTTTATGACACTAAGTAATATATTTATACAAAACTAAGTAATCATCTAACAATAGTCATTGTCATCCTATATATAAAATGACCGTAACCTTAACCAACATGAGCCAATTACTGTGTAATTAAATCTCTTATCAAAATATCATAATAAACTAATGTATTTAATGTTAATGCTTAATCATTTTACTTGGTTCCTGAGATAAATTAACTCAAATATAAATTCTCATGGCCAATGGCTATGTGTCACTCTTATCTCAACCAAGCGCCAATGGATATTGTCTCCCTAATCCAAGAGAGCAATTGATACAAACCTCGCCAACCGATGAATGAGTCTCGATATCCAAATTGAAAACAAACTAAGGACCGTCTAAGAACCTGATAACCGCAACCTATTCTTATATGGAAGCACGAACCTTGCATAAAATGATGACGCACAATCGTGATGACAAACCAATTGATAAGTCAGATGAACACCAAAGAAATCCCAATAATTCAAGACAAGTTATTTCCAAAACTCAAAAGAAAAAACTTTCTAATTTCATTAATAAAAAGATATCTATATATATTCCATTAAGTTTTACTACCTTTATATATATCTATTACAAGCAAGTTACGTAATTGAAAACATAATTATTGTAGTTACATAACTAACAACATAACTGAAAAACATAATTATATTAATCTATATCAAAAAAATAAGGAAATTCAAAAAGCCATAAAAGAAATTTGAAAAGATATCAAATTATAATAAAGCCCAGCAGCCTGTTGACAAGGTTTTCAATGCTAGCTATGTTTATTAAAGGTCGGTGGCATTCAATTCAAGCAAAGTTAGTCGTGCACAGGAACTTTGATCCTCCAACATTTGAATTATTTTAATCTTTCATGTTGACGCCATTTGATCCCCATCATTCTCTCCTTCTTCAAAAAGATTCATCCTCGAATCTTCACCATCTTTGCAATAAATGGGAATGAATCATTTCCTCTTTAATATAACTTGGACCGCCGCTGCTGTAGGAATTTCTTCTTATATATAGTAGCCAATCTCCTAGTTCAAGTGCAATTTTCTTTTCAACGGGTAATGGAAGAAAGTTATTTTTAAACTCCTGCAATAAAGAAATATCTACTTGGTAGATAATAGTTAAACTCATTACTGGAAAAACAAATATCCTCACTTTTCTTATCAATATCACCCTCAAGTGTTTGTATTTCATACTCAGATTCTTTTCTCTCATTACTCACTGGTGTGTTTCATCACTCTTTTCCTCACTCACACTCTTCTCATTTTTTTCTTTTTCCTCTTTCTTTTCTCTTACAATTTTTCCCACAACTTCAACTCTACCATCTTCATGTATAACTGTAGGAATCTCCTACTGTTCAAATTTTTTCTTAGTTTCATTTATTTCAATGGACTGGGATTTCTTCTTCTCATTCAAATGTCTTCTAAATGATTTAGGTTTGGATGGAAATTCAAGGTTGTCTAATTGCCTATTTAAGCAATCAAATCGATCTTGAAAAATCTTCATCATCATCTCAGATCAACATCATTAAATCCCTTTTTTTTTTTAAATTAGATCTCCACAAACTTTTTTTTTTATGAATCTCTCTCTCTCTCTCTTTCAAATCCAACACTTCCAACTCAAATCCTAAAACCAGGACACCCAAAACAATTCACATCCTAACAACAGACAAATCAAAATTAAATCTTTTTCTTTTCCTTCCTCAATCTAATCTTAATCAGTCAAATCCAACAATTCAAAAGACAAAACTAGGGGATATGAATGATTGAGTTACCTCTAATCAAACTAGGATATGGAATTCTTATAAATCCTTAGCTTTGATACCAAATGATGCGAACCATGGAAACCACAACCCATTGCTTATATGGAAGTAAGAACCTTGGTATAAAGCAATGACGCCATAACCGGTGATGGCAAACCAATTGATAAGTCGAGGGTGAATGCCAAGTTTAAAACAAGTTCTTTCTAGAACTCAAAGAGAAGAAACTCTCTAATTTCATTAAGCAAAAGATATTTGTATATATTTCATTAAGTGTCTACTAGCCATTATATATAGGCTATTACAAGGCAGTTACGTGATTAAAAAATAATTGTGGCAGTTACATAACTGGCAACGTAACTAAAAACCATAATTTAATTAATCTTACATCAATAAAAATAAAGAAATTTGAAAAGCCATAAAAGAAACTTGAAAAGACATCAAATTATAATAGAGGTCGGCAAATTAATCAATGAAGGTCGGCGGTGTTTGGACGGTGTAGACATAGACCGCCCGTTGACAAGGTTTGCAATGCCGACTATGTTTGATAAAGGTCGGCAGCGTTCTATTCAAGCAAAGCTAGCAGCACATAGGAACTTTGATCCTCCAACATTTGAATTATTTTAATCTTTCATGTCGACGCCATTCGATCCTCATCAGCAATAAATTCTATCTGGACTCATTATTATCTTTTTGTATTTCATATCGCATGACCGAATTATTTGTAATTTATATTAAGATCACATTTAATAACATCAAAGTGCAACATTCAATATATAGAATATATAAATGTCTCAAGTCTAGAGGTTATTTACGCTCGTTTATATAGAAGAGTGACCAATAAGAATAACCTTTAGCAATACAATGTGTTGGTCTAAATAGATATCCCCTCTAAGTATTTATCTCACCAAGGAAAAATTTTACATAATATAATGTCTTGGAATTTTCACTGGTAATATACCTCATTAATGTTCTAGACATTTTTTAATTATCTATGGAATTTTATTGTAAAATATGTACGAGCAAAAAAGTATACAAATACAATAAATACTCGCCTTTTATTAATAATATTTATAAATACATTAAAAGGCGGCTTGACACATTATGTAAAATTACAACAACTATTACTAGTAATCTTTCTATTCCCCCTATAGAGTGAATAAAAAAAAACCATCTACGGTATGTTTTTTTTTTTATTACTTCTCTATTTCCTCTCCTATGGAAATATACATTCAAACCATGTTACTATTTTACCTCGGTAATTTTATTCATTAACAAAAATATCCATAACAGTATGCAAAATTCTCCATTTAATTTCATACATATATAAGTTATATATATATATAATGTACTTACATAATATATCAATTATATATATGAGTTATATGTATGTCAAAAAAATATAGATACATGATATATAGATAAGAATTATATATGTTATATAAATGAAAAATAAACTGCATTGATAAAATATATAAGTTGTATATATAAATTATAAGTTATACATATAGGTTATCTATACTATTAAAGCAAAGCCACCCCCTTTGGTGTCTTTAGTGTAAATATTTATAATATAATGTTTTTAACATATAGGCATAAAATATTTTTCATATCCTTGAAATCATGAAAATTAAATAGAGTTTGAATATAATTAAATAAGGGTTGAATAAACATAGTGTTTTCATTTTTAGCATATGGGCATAAAATATTTTTAGTATCCTTGAAATCATTAAATTAAATAGGGGTTGAATAGATACAGTCTTTTCCGTGTAAATATTTTTGGTATCTTGAAATCATGAAATTAAATAGGGTTTGAATATAATTAAATTGGGATTGAATAAACATAGTCTTTTCTTTTTTTAGCATATGGACGTAAAATATTTTTTTGTATTCCTAAAATCATGAAATTAAATAGGGTTTGAATATAATTAAATAGGAGTTGAATAAACATAGTCTTTTCCTTTTTTAGCCTAAGCATGTATCTTTATATACCGATCTAAACCTCTGATACTATATTTATGCATAACAATTATCTAACATGGAGAAGTTACCTGTGGAAAATATAATTATAATTATGATTTGTAATTAATTTCCTAATTTCTAGGACAAATTAAGTTGTCATCTTCTAACCTGTCAAAACAATATATCTATTTAATTTATACATGTTGGGTCATTTTATTTGCACCGCATCACAGTTGCGTCGTCTGCTTGTATTTTATAAGTTAAATTATGGATACAGGTTATAATTCATAACTTCTATATACAACATATAAAAGTTATATATGTTAAGCTATATTCCATATTAATAAGTTATATATAATTTATATTAGTATATAAGTTATGAGTTATAAGTTATATATATATATATATATATATATCTTATATAATATATTAATTATATATATAAGTGGTAAGCTAGATATATTATTCAAGCTAAAAAATATAAATATATAATCTAGAGATTATAAATGTATTAGCTATATATTATATATGTTATATATATGACAAATAAATAGCGTATTAATAAAACACATAGGCTGTGTCTATAAGTTATAAGTTATACGTGTAAATTGTATTTAGTATATAAGTTATATATATTTATGTTATACAAGTTACAAGTTATACATATAGACTATACTTTATAAATAGAAATTATAAGTAATAGTTTATGCATATGGGTTATAACTAATAAGTTATTTATTATCTATTATCTATTACTATTATTTAAACAAATCCTTTTATACTTGGTGTCAAAAAATATAAATATAGTACAGAGGTTATTCACACTTTAGTTACGTATGCAATTATTATCCCATATAAGAGTTATTTTTTACTATTTCTTCGGCCTCTCTCTCTTCCCTCTCGATCTCCATCTTAAGTGATTTATATCTACACTTAATCAGATTTTCTAAAGATACCACTTTACTTTCTCTCTTTTGGACAGTTATAGTGTTTAAATACTAGGGATGCAACCGAGGCGAGTCGTTATAGGGTACCCGCCCGCTCGCCCCGCTAAAAACCCTATAGGGTCAGACCCTATAGGTTTAAGGTCGGGTTTTGGGTTGTACTCATAACTCGTTGGGAAAACCCGATCCGATTTAATTAAAAAAATTAAAAATTTTAGTTTAAGAAATTTACTTATTCATTAGTTGAATGATGCTTTTCATATAATCATTTTGTTATTCATGTATTGAGTCACATGATAGGATATAAATTATATTATAATTAATAATCACCGACCAATTATCCAGAGAAAATCGATTTCCATATGCAACCTTCCCTACTTTTTCAAAATTTATTTATTTCCCATGCAACACAACAAAGTATAAAAATTAATTTTCTCAGAAAAATAGATATTATATATATATAATGACAAATAAATCAAGAATATATAGATCATCGTGTAGTGTCATCATTTATTATTATTATTATTATTATTATTATTATTTTGAGTTGGATTATCATGTGCCGACTGCTAATGTAACGTATAATGTGCCAAATAACTATGTCCCTTATGTTAAGTTTCCACAATACCCATGATATATTAATATTATTATTAAAGCAATAGCATAGTCATTTTAGGAGAGTAAATTATAGAATATAAATGGAAATTGAATTAATTAACATCTCTCGTACTATATGTATGGCTGAAGCTATTATCAATTGTGGCTTCTATTGTCGCATACAGAATAGGTGAATGGTCATATTTCATTATTTCAAATTCTCATGATAAACTTGCTAGCAGAAAATTCAAAAGTTAAATAACTCTATATAATAATTCATTTTTTAATTATGTAATAGATTAGGCGGGTCGGGTCGGGTTCCTTAAAAATCGGGTCGGGTTTGGGACAAAATGACCCGACCCGTTTACATCCCTATTAAATACTCTACTCTTCCTCTCTCTCCTTTCTTCCTCATTTATCACTAACTTACTGCTCCATATCTCCTCTTTATTATCCATGGTAGTTGCTTCTTCTTCTTCTTTTTTTTTTTTCCTTTTTTTAAGGTATGTAGTGGTTTCAAGTTACAGTCTTCGTTTCATCAAACCTACCTCGTGGGTTTTTTCATTTCTTGCATATGCATGACACAACCAACTGAAAGTCACAACTTTTTAGCTTTTTTTTATCTCCATCTTAACCTATTTATATTTTCACTTGATCACATTTTCTTATGATACCACTTTACTTTCTCTTTTTTGGACTGTTATAGCGTTTAAAATACCTCACTCTTCCTCTCTCTCATTTCTTCCTCATTATTCGTGACAAACTTACTGCACCAGTCTCCTTATCTCTTCTTTATTATCCATGGTAACTGCTTCTTCTTCTTTTTTTTTTTTTTGGTAAGTAGTGTTTTCAAGTTACCGTTTTGTTTCATTAAACCTTGCTTATGGGTTTTTTCATTTCTTTTGGATACATGACACAAGCAAGTGAAAGTCACAACTTTTTGGCTTTTTTTTAGCAACAACTTGTTAATATAAGAACTCAAATAGAAGTCAGTATTGCTTTTTTGTTTGCTTATTTTTGTTTTAAAGGATTTTGCGTTGTTTAGATCAGTTCAGGTTCCCTTATGTTCTAACTTCTACTTACAAACACAATTTAAAAAAAATGCCAAAAAAAAGTAATAAATTGCATTAATGTATAAAGCATGGAAAATTTATTGAAGTAATCAAGGTTAAGTCTGATGTTCAAGGAGAAATTTGCCAACGTTTGTGGCTGAATGTGGCCGTCCACATTAAATTCCTTATTATTAATTGTTTTTATTTTGGAACCTATTGAAAGAAAAGCTTATTGATTTGTTTTTGTTAAAAACAGCAAAGTTGCTAATGGGTTTATTCATTTTTTGCAAATACAAGTGAAAGGCGCAATTTTTAGGTACAATTATGATATAATTGTACTTATATTTTTTGTTCAATAATAACACAGAGTTCATATTTTCAATCCCTATTCATATATTCTTCATGAACCCCTAACTCACAGTGTCTTAATTTGCATTGCAGAGATAAAGTAAGCGAATTGAGAAGGATTTGTATTTGTGATCAGGTTTTGAGGTTAGCCATTTTAACTTTCATTGCCATTTCAATGTTGATACGTAGGATAAGTGTTTTATTTTTCTTTTTTATTTTTGGTGGTCTCTTTATCTGTTTAAATGTCAGCATGTATAAACAATAAAGAGTTTGTTGAGAAGGAATATAGAAGATTCATATTCTTTTTTACATTCAAGTTCAGGACTTTGTTCCCATCAAATGCAATGCAATGAAATGATGTACTTTTAATAATAGCACCATTATAGAGGGCGACACAGAGATGGGTTGGTTGCATTTTTAAATGCAAAGAAAGAAGAGGGCATTATTCCCTCTTATCCATTATGAAAATAGAAATATCAATTATAGAACCAAACCACTTAATAGCTTTTTGCTGGAAATAAAAGATAAGGAAGAGAGGAAACTAGACGTGGAAAATATTATAGGAAATTGATCCTAAAACAATGGAATGGTGCTATGGAGGTGATAAAGTAAACAAAATTAATATAAGAAAAGGAAGAAAGGAAACTATACGTGGAATATATTGGAGAAAATTGCTTCTAAAACAATGCAACAATGCTTCAAAGTGATAAAGTGGTCAAAATTTTTATAAATATCTCAAAAACTATAAAATGCAAATTAAAATTGCTAAAAAGATCCCTTTAACTCTTGCAATAATAAGAAAAAAATTCAAATTACATTCGAGAATTTCGGAGAAGAAATAGAAAAACACACCAAAGTGGCTTTGGATTTAAAAATTTTGATGAGTATATTAAAGTTCAACCATATAAATTTTGCATATACATATTTTAAACATTTTTTTTGTTTTTGTCAAGGTAAGTGTAGCATTTAAAGAAAGTAACTAACTCTACTTATCACTTTCATTATTTCCTCGATTTGCTAAGACCTATCACAAAAGAAATGGCATAATGATAAAATATTTGAAGTAGAGTGGTATATATGTTCTCCTCATTGGTTTCATACATTGCAAAACATTACAATATAAATAAAAAAAAAAAAGCAATATTATTCAAGAATCACCAAAAAAAAAAAATGTATATTAAAAAATTTAATAAACCATTACCCATAGTGAAACAACTTTTGTTTAGTTTCTAAATATAAAATCATCAAAATAAAATGAAGAATCTAAACTTTAAAATTGCTTCCTTATTATTCCAAATAACAACACTCAAAAGAAAATTTTTTTTTTCTAATTGCCTCACAAATATTCTCTACAAAAATAAAGATCTTTCTCTAGCAAATAAGCTGATGAAAAAAGTAGAAAATTTTTTATAACCATTCTGACGCAATAAATCATATATTCATTTATTGCAAAAGTATCATGATGGTATGATGGTTTTCATATATAAGAAATTCTGTAAGACGGAATATTTACCTCATATGAAGCCATTCGATATTCAATCGTCTTACTATATGGCAATCATGTTATTCATTGAGGAAAAAAGAACGTTTTCAAACATTGTAAATTCATTGTCCTTTTCCATAGGTTACTTCTTATTTACAATGGAATCAAATTCTATCAATTCAATAAGAATTTATTGGCAAAATCGCCAACGTGCCCAGAGGAACCCTATGTTTGCAAAACAAAGAAAGAAGCATCTAGCATTTTGTTATTGAATTATTGAACCAATATAGATTCTAGATATAACACTGCATGTGCTTCATAAAGGAGGACACTTTTAAGAGGCACATGTCTAACAAAGATACATCGCCTAGCCTATTCACTGGAATCTAATAATTCACTCTATACATTTTATCAGCGTATTGTTATTCGAGAAAAAAAAGAGATTTACATGTTTAATTATTCATTAATTGTCTATTGTACATGATGTTCTCTTCTTCCCAATACCTACAGATGCTCAACAACATGCAACCTAACTCGATGACTCTTAGTGCAACATGGGTATGACTATCATTTCCATTTGATAACTTATTAGTTCTTTGTAACATTAACTTGCAATTTGTTACTTAAACTTTTATAGGCATACGTTTAACAAATATCCGTTCATGTTGCTCACTTGCATGGAAGAACTTCTCATGTAGATAGTTCTACTCATTGACATGCACATCGTATATTCATACTCGTATACATTTACATAGTTCTTCCATTCAATTCCTTTTGCCTAACTTTTTTTAAAAATATTTTCATTGCAAAATTAAAATGCAGCTCCTAAAAATGACACAGAAATGATCCCATCATTTCAATCCACACCAAATGTGGATATGTACCCTTGATTCTTACAATGATTACAACTATTTTATGCCACCAAGACAAGCATATGCTTATAGACTAATGCATCTTCTCTCCTTTTCATTTCCTTCGATCTTAAACTTATTCATTTTATTTATAATTTGCAAATTGCCATCCTCTTATGCAACTGAATCAATAAACCCCATCTATATACACTGTTTGTATATATATTTCTTATATAAATATTTTGTAGTACTTACATATTGTCTTTTGCTACATTTTACTTATGAATCGTAATTATCAATAGTCTACCCACTGCATCTATGCGACACCGTTAGAATAGCTAGGGGGTTTCACAAGGGTTGTGGATATCAACCATTATGTCTTGCTACTACCACAAAATGTCAATTTTGTGCTATGATGTTGTTCCAACACAGGACATAAGAAAAAGTGTTGCTCAAAAGGACGGACTGTTTTGCCTAAGCCTTCACCACCCCTTGATCTTTTTGAACTTTTTATTGCTTAAAACAATCTTGGGAGACATTTGCATCAGCATATTTGATCTTACAATCACATATTTTCCTTCCCTTCAATGGGCGTTCATGTGGACAATACTCTGTTGATTGGGAACCATGGAATCTACACATTTTAAGCTCAAGGTTCAATATACCATCAGATTGGTATTTTCCTGTCAGCCAACCATGAAAGGCCGCAGTTTTTGTAAACATACATTTATGACATAGATCATAAAATAGAAAATCGTCTTAATAAAAATCCAACGTTACGTATGGAAACTGTAGCAACAATTTCTTTTGTTTTGAATTCTTACAATCCTTTTGTCTACCAACTACGTCGATTAAGAATACTAGACAATGTGCAAAATTGTCAACTTATCATTCATGAACAACCTACTAGCCAACATCAATACTCACTTCCAACCGCATCCGAAGTAGCTATCATAATTGTTGGAGATAAAGAAATAGGTGAATTGAACAATCATGATATCATAATACAATCCCATTCTGGACATCTTATGACTATGAATGATACTACTAGTTAAAATGACTCATTGCAATATCCTCTACTTTTTCCATATTGAACTTATGGATAGGACGTCAACATGTGATCAACAAATAGCAATAAAGTCACATGTCGTGCCTTCTATGCATACAAAATATGGGTAATGGTCTTATACTATTATTAATAAACAAGATGTATTTAATATGTTACAAAATCCAACATTAAAACGAATTTGTTTATAGATTTGTGAGGATGGACAACCACTTCTTTTTTGGGTTTTGGATGGGTAGCGGTTTAGGCTATTCCAACAATACTTAGTAGACACTTTCATGAAGACTAAAACTCAAAAGCTTAGATGGTTGCGACAAAACCAATAAAGCTTCGAGCTGACTTTTACCTAAGATTGTTGGATTCAATTGTTGCTGATGAAAATGAAGCTAGATGGCTCTTACGTTTAACCTTCTTTTTAATGCTTCATACTAATGTAATTGTAATTTAGAAGTAACACATGAGTGTTTTTTTTTTTTTTTTTTGAGGCGTAATACATGGATATGTTCAATAGGAAATGTTAGTTGTCAGATTGTTTTACCATCCTCATTTTATGGAAGTCCATGTGATATGTGTTAAACCTATCAAGATGCAATGGCTTTGGTTCAACAATATGGTTGGCTTGATTTGTTTACTATTATAACATGCAACCCATCATGGCCTGAAATTCAACAATATTTGTTTCTAGGACAAACACCACAAGATCCTCCATATTTGCTTTCACGTGTTTTCCACTCACGCCTTTAGCAATATAAGAGGGATATAATTGAAAGACAAGTGTTTGGAAAGGTAATTGGTTATTCTTATGTTATAGAGTTCCAAAATGCAGCCTCCCACATGCCTATATGCTCATCCTTCTACACTAAGATGATTACAATACTATTGAGGGTTGAAATCCAAATCAAGGAGAAGAACCTCGATTATATGAAGCTGTTCTCAGACATATTGTAAAAACCTAACCTACCTAATTTCAATATTAGGTATGCCCAGTTCTTAACCACGTATAACACTTAATGTTATACATAAGGTTGTCCGAAAGGAAAATATTTATAATGACTGCTTGTTTAAACCCAATATATATATATATATATATATATCAAACATTTCTCAAGATTTCTCAACATGAGTAGGTCATCTTTAGTTATATACACATAGCATAAGTGTCAATCATGTGACACTTCAAAGATTTCAAAGTTTTGATATAAACAAAACATAAAAGAAAGCTTAAAACTTATATTACAAACAAAGGCTTACTACAAGCCTTTAACAGAAGATTTACATTTAAATTCAAGATGTCTTAAGAGAATTCTTCACAAAGCAACACTTCCAAAACAGGGTCCTTAATTGTCCCACTCGTCCATAAAAGTTTCCCAATCAGTCTCATACCCTAAATCATCATATGGTTTGATGAGGATCAGGTGGCATCAACTCTTAAAGATCCAACTAAGTCCAAAGATCCATTACAGGGCATTTGAGGTCTAATAACAAGAGCATAAACCAAGCGAATGAAGGAAGCCTTATATGGATTAGTCATGAAGATTCAAGAGAAAGAGGCGGTTCAACAAAATTCGAACACAAGCATTAAGTCTCCTAAATTAATATATATTTCACATAGAAGTAGAGATAATATAGTTTGAGATACGAAGGATTAAAGTTTTTCAAGTGTTGGAGTTTAGGTATGTAAGTCACTGGCTTACAGCTGACCTTGAATGTTAGAACTTGTACCAGCTTCTATGCCACTAGCCTTACCACTGCCTTCCATGTATTCGAGTTTTGCGTTTTTATTTAGGCCGCAGCTTTGTTTCTAAGCTGCCGACCTTTAATAGCTTAGTGTATGTTTTTTCGAATTCCTTTGTTTTATTTGTTAGTTGCTTAGTTTTGAAGCTAACTAAAGCCTATATAACCTAGCGGTTTTAAACATTAGATACATCTTTGATGAATGAAAATGAGAGTGATTCTCTTTGAATTCTTAATAGAATTTGTATTAAACTTATCAAGATTTTCCATAGCATTTAAACCTGACTTATCAATCGGTTTTCCATCCTCGATTTGCATCCGCACTTATACTTAGTTCTTCTTTAAATATAAGTAAAAAGTCATGGTTTTCATCATGTTCTTAGCAGTCCTTAGATTTAATTATAGATTACAATAACGAGTTTACAAGTTGATGTGGTTCACATCATTTGGTATCAAGCGAAGGTTTTCTAAGAATCCATATCCAGTTCTTATAGGTATGCTCTTTGTTGTCTTTTTGACATGCCCAAAAAAAAAAAAAAAAGTGATGCATTTTCAGAAGTTGAAGGTGATAAACAAGAGACGTGAACAAGCTGTAATATGCCATTTAAAAGCTTATCAAATCTACAACATTTAACAAATAAGTGCCATATCACATGAAAGAAATTGTCCATGGTTGTTCCTTCCCTAATTTAAGAAACCAAAATTGCCACCGCAGTGGAATTTATAATCAAATGCAGATGACCATGGAACTTTAGGCAAAAACAGATCGATCCATGCCCTTTATACATATTCCTGCAGTGCTGTCAACACGAGACATGCTTTGAGACGAGAGGGAAGCAGATGGATTTAATTAGTGACTTATGAACGCTGGCTTCAATATGATTTGGGACTTGAAAGATTATTCCTCTAGTACAAAATTTCATCCTCTACAATGGGTGGAACAAATCTGCAGTCTTTCAGGGTCTGCTCAAATATGTGACCCACCTTGAGCAATTTTTCCTAAAAAATAATTTTAAAAATTTACTATTGACATATAGAACAAAAAATTAAAGAATCATAACATCATGCAGAAGATGGATGACTGAACTTTTTGACAGAATGTCATGACAGCATGCATTTGGAGAAGAGCATGATGATGAGATCGTTATAATTTGAGCACCAGTATAGATGCTTAGACGAGAAAAATTTAGAATGTATTGGAACAATCCCATTCCATCATTTGATAATATCATTAGAAAGCCAATTAAAGAAGGCAGAAAGCTAAAATTGAAGCTGAAATAGGTCCACTTTGAAATGCACAGGGAAGATGCATTGGTTATAAAAGACAGACAAATAACTTCATTCAAAACATTCTTTGCTGGATTGATTTCCCCACCCACCTCTGTAAGAATGAACATTAATTGACTAACCATTCACGCAACCCTTAACTTTGACATAGAATGGGAGAGGAACTGGAATGCTATGACAAACATGTGAAAGATAATAAAAAATCAACTTCTTCACGTAAACATGGATGGAAATGATACCTCATCAAACGCTGCACCAATCATCTGAAGACCAACGGAAGTCCAGCTGGCCCTCCATCAACAAGTCCTGATGGCAATACTAGTGCCGGTAACCCAGCTAAGTTGACATTTACCTGTTCCAATCGAAGAATCACAATATGAGAAATACAGTGGAAATAATTATAATATATAATTAAACTTGCTTTTGCCATGGAATATTCAATTCCATTCAAAAAATCAACAAAGTACTAGATGAACTACACCTTGCAGCTAGAAAAATCAATCGCCCAAAGCTATATTATGGCCATTTCAATACCAGATATTAGATATATATTTCCGAAGCAGAAAAGAGATCGTTTTGAGTAAGGCAGAAAAGAGATCCTTGCATTTGGCTTTTAGTGATATTTAGTTTGGAAGAAGATGGGATATGAGAAAAAAAAAAGTGGGTTCAGGAAATAATTAATCTTAATTTCCTTCATAAAAAAGGTACTACTGCTGAAAGATGTCTGATGTATAACAGATAGGAAAATTACCATAACTATTTCTTATTATGATGCCACTCACCAGGTCATCATTTTTTAATTTGCATTGATGAGACTACCTCCATGCAGAGCATAATCTCCAAGAGTCCATGTTTCCAATTGTTAAAATTATATAACAAGTATCAAACTACTAATATGTATATTAAACCAATTTGGCAACTTTTACAATCTTTATGCCATGGATATATGTATCATGCAAAGACATGTCCAACAAAATTTTACGTCATGCATTGATCTTTCTGTTCCAACTTGAAATCAACATTGTAATTGAGCAATAGTTTCTTTCATATACATTCCAAATACATCACGTGTCTTACATTGGCTGTGGAAACTTTCAACCAATTAGATGCTCTTTCTAATGAAAATTGCTTATTGCAGTGTTTATCAGTGGCGGTATACAATTGGATTATGTGCAAACAGAGATCTATATAAAGAATCTCTTTTAAACTAACTTCTTTCTGCAGTATCTGAACAAGACAAATGATCGCTAATTGGCTATCAAAATTTCCTTTATTAACAAGAAAAATGCATTCAGAAAAAAAAAAAAAAAAAAGAAAAAGAAAAGGAATGGGGCAAACTACTTACAGTCATGATGTCTCCAGCATACATGGCCAGCGGATCATTTATCTTCTCACCTACAAAAATTGCAAGCTGTTGATTGCTGCCTCAGGTAGAAGAATTAATTGTAAAGCAAAACTATTCAACTACCAGCTTTATAAGCAGCAGATGGTGCTGCAGGAGAAACAAGGATGTCATTCTCTTCTAGTGCTTCCTTAAAGCTTGTTCGAATTATAGTTCTAACCTGAAATTACATATCGAAAAACAGATTAATCACAACCAAAGTTTAAAAAGATGATCATGAAGTACACCATTGCAGTGTTAATTTCATTATCGCTCACAACTGATTGTATATGAACCTCTATAGTGAATTATATCTAATAAGAAACAATGTAAAAATGTATTATAAGCATTATTTCCTCAAGACCTCATGTAATACTATAGACCCATTTTATTACCTGCTGAGCACGTTTGTAGTAAGCATCATAATAACCAGCAGAAAGAGCATATGTCCCCATTAAAATTCTCATCTTAACCTGTAAACATGGAAACAGAATCACATTAAACATCATTATGGGAACTATTCTCAAGGAGTCTTCTGTTAGAGAGGATTTCATAAGCATCTCACCCACCACCCCCTCCCCAAAAGAGAGAGAGAGGGAGAGCTGCAGATTCTTTTAGACCAAAAGCAGGAAAGCTAGAACATGAGAGATCCTCAGAAAGCTGCCAGAACATGTACCTCTGAGCCAAATCCTTTTGCTCGTGAATCCCCATAAAGAGCATTCAGCTCATCTGCAACAGCTTGGCTACCATACCTGAGTGGCATAATTATGAAGTAAGAACTCAAAAATCATCTGGAAGCCATTTCAGAGACTTCTCTACCCACTTCTCACGAAGATACAAAGATGAACTTTATCAGGAAAGGGGCAAAAAAAGGTGTCAAGGCATTAACATATCGTATATGAAAGGGAGAATGTCAATTGATTCAATCAATTACCTGACACCGTCATATCGTGATAAGTTTGATGATGATTCTGATGTTGCTAGGATATAATAGGCTGGTAATCCAAGAGAAAAGGATGGCATTGAAACCTGATTAAGATTTAAAAGCATAAATCTACAGACAACCTTACAAATTAAATCAACATCAATAGACAGGTAGTAAGAAAATAAAACCTCTTTGATAGTGCATCCTAATTCTTCCAGATGAGAAACAGCACGATTAATTACAGAGGCTACACCTTTATCAACACCTTCACCCAGTGTTTCATGGATAAGACCAACTCGCAGCCCTTCCAAAGGTCTAGATCCCAGCATATTTTCAGTAGTAAATTGAGACACAAAGTCAGGAACCTCCTGAATGAAAATAACATACCATAAACACCAAAACTCTTACTAGATTACAAATGCTAAAACAAATCAAAAGATTGTAATCATTGTAATAATGCAGTATCTCATGCACTGTGATTATGCTCACTTGCCACAGCATGACCCACGAAAGGAGGAAGAGAGAGGAGGCGGCGGGGGCGGTGTTGGGGGTGTTGGTGGTTGTTGGGTTGGGTGGGTGAGGGGAAAAAAAGAAAGAAAGAAAGAAAGAAAGAAAGAAAAAAAGTTACTGTAGGGCATTGAAAATGATGGTTAGAACTTCTAGATCGATTAGAAGTCACAGATAAAACTAAGAACCGAAAAAGGCTTACTTGCTTGCTGCTGCTGGCATCTAGTTTATCATGACCAGCAATAGCATTCAGAAGAATTGCTGTATCGACAACTGATGGGCCAAAGCATCCAATGACATCAAGTGATGATGCATATGCCATAAGCCCATATCTTGACACCCGCCCATATGTGGGTTTTAACCCAACTACACCACAGAATGATGCCGGCTGTCTCACACTTCCACCAGTATCACTTCCAAGTGCCACCACACACTGCCTGGCTGAAACAGCTGCAGCTGAGCCACCAGACGATCCTCCTGGCACCCGAGATACATCCCAAGGGTTTGCAGTCACCTAACGAAGTAACATATGCATCACCTGAGTAAACCAATTTCAGTAACCAGTTGGCAATTAGACACTGACAATCTAGTACTACACCTTTTTACATTAATTTAGCACTCTAGAAATAAGCCATTTACAAATCACAGTTTCCAAAACTAACACCACCTATCGAGTTTGTAAAAAATTTTGCAGGCTAAAAACCATGAAGAAGAGATTGAAGATTCCAGAAAACCACATTTAAAAACTCATTACAACAATGACCATGCACATAGATACCATGTTGATTTCAAACAATACCAGCCAGGAAAAATTGCAAGAATGGAAAAGTTATTCAACATGCAGAATGGACAATAAGAATTAGTAATGTGATGGTGATTGGCAGTCATTAACACAGTCCTCTTCCTGACTTCTTCGTGTTAAAATGAATTGATTTCATTTCCATTTAGCTTTAATGGCCAAAATTAGAATTTCTAGTTGCATCGCCCAAGCCACATATATTTCTTACAACAAACTGCAATCTCGGGAACTGACGCTCATATTTCTTCTTGAAAAGAAAATGAATTGTAGGACAGTCATAAACAAAAAAATCAAGGTAAATACTATGATTTATTCTAAAAATCTCTTGTTCAAATCTCTGTCACTATGCACAAACTCTATCCTCCTCGCAATTTTCACCTTCTGGACATATGCTTGTGCTGCTTGAAAAGAAGCAGAACTAAGATAACATTAACACACCAACCATCGAAAACTATTTCCTATGCTCATAGCCATCTGCTGTCCCTAATAACAGATTTTCACTAAAGCACCATCCATTACCTTTTTAATAATAGATCAGAGATTAATATTTCAGCAGAGTTGGGATGGCTCAGTGCCACGCTGGGCTCGAGCTCAACTTGAAAATTTGAAACTTGAGCTCAACCCAAGCTTGATCAAGCTTAGAATTTTAAACTAGATTCATTTAAGATCTTTTTTTTTTTTTGACAAAAATATATCCCTTTTAACCAAATAAATGCCAAAACCTTGCTGCTGAGTGGTATAAATACCGGTCTTCAATCGGGATTGAACTGGGTGTAATTTCCCCTCCTAGAATATTATAATTGATAGTAACTGGACAAAGAGAAAAAAATATCAAGGTTTAAAATGCAACGCCAACCGAATTAATAATTAAACACGGTTCGAGATCAATTAGGATCCTAAGTGGGTTGGGGTGGGTGGGGGGAGGGGAAGGGGGAAGAGGAGAAGCGGAACCTTATAAGCAGAGCCCTCAGTAGTACTCCCCATACCAAACTCATCCATATTAGTCTTCCCTACAACAATCCCTCCCAATTCCTTTGCTCTTCTCACAGCAGTTGCATCAAACGGCGGCCGGTACCCTTCCAAGATCCTAGAACCACAGGTACTTGGCATCTCCGCAGTGCAGATGTTATCTTTCACACCCACCAACACACCACTCAACAACCCAACTTCCTCATTCCTCCGGATCCTTTCATCAACTAGTTGGGCTTGTTCAAGCACTGAGTCGGATACGTGGAGGAAGGAGTTCAGTTGGGGTTCCGTGAGTTTGAGGCGACTTAAATAGGACTCAGCGAGTTGGGTGGCGGTGAGTTGGCCAGAGAGGAGGGAGTGGTGGATGGAGAGGATTTGGGATTGAGGTGGTGGGGAGGTGGAGGGTTGGGATGGGTCGGCAAAAGTGGAGGAGCAAGAGAAGGAGGAAGTGATGGAGAATGGCTTGAGAGAAGGTGGACGGAAGCGAGTGAGAGAGCGTGGAGAAGGGAGAGCAGAGAGCATGTTGTGATATGTTGATAATGAATGAATTGGGGAGGAGAGAGAGCAAGAGAAGAAGGGGTTTAAGGGAGACCCAATTTATCGGGCAAAAAAAAGGGAGATTAAAGTGGCCATATTTGTACAATATTACCATAACTGAATAAAAAAATTATCAAAGTGTAATAAATCTATTATATGTTAAAATTAGATAAAATTACTACAATATGGCATACACACAATAATACAATGATAAATGTTCGTCGTATAAATGTTATAAGTAATATGTACTTATCACAATACAATAAACTTATCAAAATTTAACAAGTTTACACCTTAAAATTATCAAACAAAACACCATAATGCAATGAACTTACCAAAATGTAACAAATCTACTACATACCAAAATTAGACAAATTTATCACCATGCAACAAAGTTACCAAGATCCGACAAAAATAGCACATATCACAATTAGAAAAACTTACTATAATGTAATGAACTTATCATTTTCAAAAGTTTGAATAAAATCGACCTATCAAAATATGATAAACTTATTATAATAAGATAAATCTACCACTTAGTACTGAAAGATAAACTACTAAAATGCGACAAACTTAAAAGAATATGACAAATCTACTACTTATTACTAAAAAACATACCACCAGACAAACTATCGAAATGCGATAAACTTATCAAAGCATAGCAAATCTACCATTTAGTACTAAAAGGCAAACTACCAAAATGCGACAAACTTATCAGAATATGACCAAACTACCATTTAGTACTAATAGACAAAACTATCAGACAAACTACTAGAATGTGACGAACTTATCAGAATATGACGAATCTAACATTTAGCGTTAACAGTCAAGACTACCAAAATACCATGATCATACTAAAATATGATAAATCTACTATATATCAAAATCATACAAAATTACCACGATACGATAAGTTATTAGAATCGAACAAAAATAACACATACGCTATCAGACGAACTTACCATATTACAACAACATTACCATTTCCAAAAATTATTGTCATATCAATCTACTGAAATAGGATAAACCAACCACAATCGAACAAAATTACCACTTAATACTAAAAAGCAAAACTAGCAAACAAACTTACCAGAATATGATGAATTTACTACTTACCACAATTAGAGGAACTTACCAAAATGCGGCGAAATTACCATCTTGAAAGTATGGTGTTTTTAGCCTACCAAAATTTGACAACCACGATTTAATGGTGTGGGATCCAATTGTTCGGATTGCATTCTAAAATTAGGACAAAACTTGGCGACTAAAGCAAAGTGTATCCTGTAATTTTTTATTATTTTATTCACTTGTTTAGGGTAGAATTTGAATATATAACATTGGACACAGTACATAAACAATCCAATATCCTCTTCTTCTTTTTAAAGGAAAAATGATATTAAAAGTGTCTCTATTTTGTAATTTGGATGAACATTAATTTGCCCAAATTATAATGCAGAGACACTTTTAATGCTCTCCGCTTCCCCCCCCCCCGCCCCCCCTCTTCTTTTTTTTTTATTGGAGGTAGAGTTAATTGAATAAATCTCCAGTGACAAGTTAATCAAGGATGTAAGCCTTGTAATAATTTTATAATTAACTTGTTAAGTCAAAGTTTTAAGCTCAAACTAAAATTTAAATATTAGTAAAGTTAGAAATAAATTTAAATATTGTTATTATTTTAATTAAAATAATATATATCTCTTTATAAATTAACCTAAATTTTTAAGTAATACAATGGTTGTATAAGCTATTGGTAGATATGTAAATAATATTTTGAGATTTTAAGAATTATATACATTCTTTTTATTAGGTATGATTAAAAAATCTAGAACATTTTCATATGAAATAGATATCATAAATATCATATTCTTTTGCAGTGAGATTATAGGCCTATCTATCTTCTTATTATATATATATATATATATATATATATTATCTATATTATTTAAGCAAAAACCATTTCATTCTACCTCACGTCACATCATAAAATATTCTACAGACCTCCAGATTTTGCGGTAGTTTTATAAGTAAGTCTTAAAGCTGGAACTAGAGCCAGAACCCTAAAGTCAAACTTAATCAATCTTAAACCCTAGAAATCCTAGACTTTATCAAACAGTTTCTAAAACTATAAAGTATTAAATAAATTAGAAAAATAGGATAAAGTCGAATTAAGAATCATATATATGGAATATACCCTAAAACGATTAGATTCAACAAAACTTTGATCATTTCAAACCTTTACCAAATCACTTTCTATATCCAACCCCTAACATGCAAAACAAGGCAAAATATCTTGACAAACAAACAATCTAGACTAGTAATATATTAATATTTATAAAATATCATATACAATTTTATCAAAAATGTCAATTTATATGTAAATTTTTATCTCTACCGGTAATTTAATTGTTTTGTTTACTATTCATTACAATTTTTATCTCTTACATCTTACATACATATTCTTATATTTACTTTACTAATACAATTTTTTACCATACTTTACTTACTTTCTACTTTTCTTAATCAAATTTTATTAAATCTCTCTCTCTCTCTCTCTCGTGATCAGTGGTACCTCTCTCTCTCTTCTCTCTATTTTCATTTCTTTTTCATTTATTTTTCTTCTTTAATTTATCTCCACTTTTCTCTATAAATATCACCTTACTCCTTCATTTCTTGCACACTTTTCCTTCACCATAACCTGTTGGTCCCGAATAATAATCAAGAAGGGGGATTGAATTGATTATTAAAAAAAATTTGACTTTTAAAATCACTTCCCTTCGGTTTTAATAGATGAGAACAATATGAACAATTAAATTGCTATAAAGTAAATTGCTGAAATAAAATAGAAAGAGATTAAGAGAATAAGGCAAGAGATTTATAGTGGTTCCGCCTTGTGCGTCAGTCCACTCTTTCAGCTCCATGCCGGGGACCCCGTTAACCTATGGGTTGTGTTTCACTATATCAATAAATCCAAAATTACAAGATAGTGCAATTCGCTCTGCTCGATTCTCATTGCTATCCTCTAGCTTTAATCGATCTACAGAGTCTAACTTGTAACTGATCTAATTATCAAAGAAGGTGTCTACAAGATCCTCCTATTACAATAAAAGAATTCAAAGAACAAAAGCAAAAGATGGATTGCTGAAGTTTCTGATCACAAGTAAAACTTGAAGAATGTTATCGTTCAACAAAAACTAATTAGAGGATAACTAAAAGCTCTCTTTTTCTTTTTCAGCTGAGTGTCACGAGAGGATATTTTGAAAATCAGAAGATATCATCCTCTTTTTTTTTTCACGACGTTTTAATAAAATATCTCAAGGATGAGGATTGTTTCCCAGATTCTCGGCTTGCAAAAGATTTGTTCTCATCTTCCAGCTGATTTGAACGTTCAAAAGTTTGTTGATGGATAACTCTTTCTTCCAAAGATATCGCCAACAAGATATACTTAATCCTGTCCTTTATTTGATAACAACCAACAGATTGTTAAAAAAAAAAATTCCTAATATCTCGGTTAATAAAAATATTTGACCGTATCCCAAAAAAAAAATTAGACTTTTATCCACTTCACATATTTCGTAAACATTAAGATTTTACTTATCCAGAATATTATCTTTACAAACTGATTTTATTGATTCTTAGGAACACACTATTCTCATAAAATCGGGAGAACAATTTCTATAAATTCGTATCACATCAAAAACGTCAAAAACTTATAAGATACGTAGATCTTTAAAAGAATTATCCCCTTGATATAAAACCAACTTAAGTGAAACACATCAAGTATATTACCTAAATATACTTGACACGTGGAGCTAGGCCTTGAAAACATCATATCTTCAACCGGATGAAAGCTTTGAAGAACAACACGTAAATCTTTAAAAGGTTCTAAAAACGCTTCTGAAAAATTTTCTCTTGTTTCAAAAGATTCTGAAGAAGCTTTTGATGACTTTTCTTAAGCTTTTAAAAGTTCTGAAATAGCTTCTGACTAATCTTACTCTTGTTTCAAAAGGTTATGAACTTGCTTCTGTCTAATTAATATCCAAATTAAGATTATGAAATAACTTCTGACATATATAAAAAAATATCCAAGCATATAATATACGAAGTTTGCATTCCTTAAACAATTATATCAAATAGATCATTTCTCTTTTGTCATCATCAAAATCATATTAGAATAATTTCATCATAACCAAACCCTAGCAATTTTTCTCTCAAACACTCTTCTTCTCCCTCTCTCTTTCACAGTATATCTCTCGCTCTCTCACCCATACATATTCCATTTTTCTTCTTTAAGTAATTATTCTAAGTTGTAGCTATTTTAAGTTAGAACTTTCATAACTAGGAAAAATGACTCGAATAGAATAGATAGAGTTAAAAATTTAAGCAAAACCTATATGAAATACTCATTCCGGATATTTATTTTGTTTAGGTGATGAAGAATTTGACGCACCCTTCCTCGACGACCACTTCCATTGAAGTTTTTTTAAGGAATGGGTAAGTGAGTTTTTCCTTTATGCTTTACGTATTCTTAGATATGCTTGTAAAGTAAAGTACTAGATTATAAGAAAAGATAAAAATGGTTTGCATGTGGGATATCACAGGAAATATGTATGCAATTCACTATGCTTGATCAATAAATGATAAATATATTGGAACTTGGATTGTTGATTTATGTATTTGCTTCCATGATTATGATGATATGTATGTGGAGATTGGTTGATCATCTTAAATGGAAATGAATTGCGGATTGGAAATTCTTTTAATAAATTGATCATGCATGTCATCTTGTAAGTCACGTTCGCATCTTGTTACTACTCATCTGCGAAGGATCGGAAAGGTAAGATACCAAGCTATTTCATGAAGAGCTAAAATGTTCGACAAATACAGCCTCATGCATTAGCTATGCTAGATCGATCACTTGAGGTAAAGGATACCTGATGACTAATGGTACAGTTGGTTGTAACCCCAAGTCGCGCACATAATTTCAATGGTTGGACGGACTCATTCAAAGTATTCTCTAACTCTTGACATAGAGAGCATAAATTCATTCTATATATGATTTCCTACTAATTATATATACTTATATGATTATATGGATGTTGCATCTCATATGTTTATTAACAAACTTGTTTGTTATTGTTTTATTATGAGTATGTTTTGTGAAGGGAATTACCTCACTAAGCTTGTTGTGTTTATACCTCAATAGATTTTTACTATCACAGGAGCACTTATTCTTATATCCAAGGTCTCCTTTTTCTCAGGTGAGACTCGGCTTTTAGGTGCTTTTGGAGGAATTCTACTTGAAGATTATGGATTAGATTTCCTTCAAAACCTCTTAGTTTTATGTTTATTTTGTTTAGAAAAGATTATGATAGTATAGTGATATTTTGGAGGCTTTAACAGGGGAATGCTATAAGCCCCTAGATTTTACAGTAATTATAAGTAAACCCTAAGAACTGGATGTCAAACCAGAACCCTAAAGTCGACCTAGATTTATGTTTAGTGTAGTGAATCTAGATCCGACAATCCTGCACGCAAAACCTAAAAACAATAAAAATGAGATAAGATCATTTAATGCTATGTTTTTGTATTTGTAAATAAATAAATAAATACTCTCATTATTTTTGTACTCTTGTTCATTAACTTGCAAAATTTGCAAAGAGAAAGAAAATCATTTAGTGCTATGTTTTTGTATTGTTATCTATAAGAGAGTATCTTAAGAGAGAAGGAAATATTCTATTTCCTAAATGTTGTAAACTGGTGTATTGCTCTATTTGAGCGTGTGTGATTGAGATCAATAAAATGTGTGAAGTCCTCTAATTAGAGACAATTTGGGTGATCGTGGAGACTAGAAAGTGAGTCGAACTTCACATTAACTCTAGGCTTATATTTTTTTATTTTTTCTATCTCTTTAATATTCCTTTCGATACTCAATTATTGCCTTATCCGCTGCTATTAAAGTTTTTATTTGATCTATTACACAAAAATTTATTATTTGAGCATCTTAGGGAAAATACTCAATTCACTCCTCTCTTGATTTATTATTGACCTTCACGAAAACAACATTTGAGACACGGTTGCATAAACTTTCCAATCTATATCTAGTGCTCGAAAGCATGTGAATGTGTATAAGTGACCACACATCTAAAGAATTAAAGAAAAGGGTGCAAACCAGCAATAGCTATCGGATTTTTTTTACACTGGATATTTTTGTAATTCAAGTGTACCTAGATATTGATAATTATTTCAAGTTGCATGTTTAACGGGGAAGGTTGGATGAAATTTGGGAGAAAAAAATCCATCTAACAAAAGATTTCTGGTATAATATCACTTTGGGAAGCCATGGTGCCTTTGGATTCCATTACGCGAAGATTTTAAAATATCTATGTATATACACACAAGAATTTTTTTTAAGCTTTTACCATGAAATATGCTAGCCGATTCGTGGAGGACATATACACATATTCACATAAGAGGAGCAAATGCATGGTGGCAAATAGCAAGGATGTATTTCATATCTCTCTCTCTCGCTCTCTCTCTACATATGTGTATATATATATATATATATATATCAAATGGCAGAGTAAATGCATAAAGTGCCATCTTTAGTTTTCTTCTAATTTAGTCATGTCTAAATTATCAAATGCACCAGGGATATTTTTCGGATACATGATATTGAACAAGATAAGATGCAACTAGAAGAGTGCATCTTAGGAAAATAACTACCACTTGCTCCAGTTATATTGCCGATGATATGGATAATGCCAGAGACATTGATTGATAGAGCCAAGTAACTTTGGTTTGCAACGTGTGAAAAGTTGAAGAAAATGAATCGAACTTATGAATACCTCCAAGATTCGCACCTGTTGCTTTGATACGAGGACACTGTTACTATAGTAATAATGACCTGTATATTTGAATAATGATAAAAAAGGAGACGAATATTAGATACCGGCATTGAAGAGTAAAGCTTGATTGAAAGGAACAAGAAAATAAAAGAGAAAAAATTTACGTTAAAAAAAAAATCAAATTTAAGCATACTAAAAAATCACAAAGTGTAGAATTAGAGCCAAGTTGTGAAGGAGATAGAGCAATCTAAAAGGAGGTAGAGCAAGCATGTAAATATTTTTATCTATTATTATAAAGCTTTAATTTTTTTATCCTACTATATTTTTGTCTCCCACTTACTATTCCTCTATCCACTGCTTATAACTTCCTCTACCCACCATATATGCATTTTTAAATTTAAAACTGTCATCTAACCACCACATACTTTTATGTTGTCATATTTTTCCTTTTCTCTAATTAACTGCTTTTATGAAGTTTTTTTTCTTCTTTTTTTCTATTCTATATGTTTTTTAACACCCGTATAATGAGTGCACAGTCCTCGAATATATATATATATATATGGGACTTTGAGGAGATGCGAATCATTGCAATGAGATATCTAAGGAGGACCAAGGAGATGGGAATTAAAACAAAATAAAATAGGTCACGACATAGAAGGAAGAATAAAAGCCTGAAGAATGTCATGGTCGTGGATTTTTAGCCAATGAGATACTACATTGCGTACCGAATGCTTTGATTATGCATGAAGCCTGTCAAAGATAGAGAAGGAATACAAGGATCAAACTTTTGTACATGAGAATATCGGTTGAGTCCGGATTTTGATTCCCGCTTCAGTTTCCTTTAATTCAAATCGTATTAAAGCCTAACATGTTTAATATGGATTTTGACTAAAAATTAAAGTGAAATTTTTTAATTTTATAAAAAGAAAAAAGCTTGAATTTGCTAAAGGTGGGCATACAAGGTTTGATGAACTAGAACAAGCCAAGCAGACTCAATTGGCCTGAGCTTGGCCCAGACCTAGCCCACTAAGCTCACGGGCTAAACAGACTTAAATGAATTTATTTATATTTTTAATATTTATTTTTTTATATTAATTTATGTGGAAATTGTAATAGATAATTTACCTTTTATTATTTTCAAAACAACCATATAGATTAATTAAAACTGATTTTATTTATAAGTAACTCAAAGATGTTAATTTTTTTAACGTGAGGTCATATCATGAATGAACTTGGCTTGGGTTAAAAACAGATATAAAATTAATATGACGTAAAAATAGAATAGATATAATTATCATACAAATAAAAATAATAAAAGTATAAGTTAATTATTTATAATCCACCTACACGAATTATAATCTATTCGCAAAACATTTGTTGTGTGTTTTATTTTTATTATAACACGACAAGACAATTGCAGATCAAGGAAATTTGGGAGATTACAAGGCATTGGATGCAAAAATCGCAATGGCCGGAAATAATTTATATATAAGGTTTTACTGCAGGAGAGGAGAGGTGATACGAAAAACCTTAGGTATATTAAACCTAAGACCCAACGTTCGTCAAATGAAATTGAACCCCAAGGATCGTCTAAGAAACCTGGTGGAAACCGCGACCCATTGCCTATATGGAGGCAAGAACCTTGGTATAGTGGTAGACGCCACAACCGGTGATGGCAAACCGATTGATAAGTCAAAGAGGTTGAACGCCATGGGAAACTCCCGATAAGTTCATAAATAAGTTCTTTTTAGAACTCAAAGAGAAGAAAATCTCATATTTTCATTATCAAAGATATATCATATATGTTACATCTCATAGATTTATATAGGCTTTTAATTAGCCTAAAAACTAAGCTTCAATAAATAAGAAAAAATAACCTATTAATGACTCATAGGAATATGTAAAGACAAACTTGACAATAAACAACCTATTAATGACTCCTAGAAATATGTAAAGACAAACTTGACAATTAAACAAGAAAATATGAAAAGACATCGCAAAGACATAGAAACTTAAATATCCTTAATAAATACAATAAATATCTCTAAGAAAATAATAAATATCCTAAAAAGACATAAACTTAAATATGATATGATGCCATCTAATTCTCATCATTCCCTCCTTCTCGAAAAAGATTCGTCCTCGAATCTCCAAACTGATGCGAACCACAAGCGACCTGCCTTGAGACCCAACATCAATATGCTTGAAAACATCATTCCTCTTTCTCGAAAAAAAAAGTTTCATCATTGAATCTCCAAACTGATATAAACCACAAGCGACCTGCCTTGAGACCCAACACCAATATGCTTGGAAACAACTCACTCGAAAGTATGATCAGATGATAAGCGACAAACCTTAAACCCAATGACTTTTTCTTCTCTTCTTTTCTTTTTTTTAGTTTCAAGCCCTAAACAAGAAACCTAATTAAAAGAAATCAATTCTTTTTTTTTTTCACTCTTCTTCTTCTTCTTCTTTTTTAATATAATAAACACACTAAAACTGCTGGACCTAAAATCAAGACAAACAAAGGATATGAACGACTTGAGTTACCTCTAGTCGAACTGGATATGGATTCTTAGAATACCAAAAGCTCTGATACCAAATGATACGAAAAACCTTAGATATATTAAACCTAAGACCCAACGTTCGTCAAATGGAATTGAACCCCAAGGATCATCTAAGAAAACTGATGAAAACCGCGACCCATTGCCTATATGGAGGCAAGAACCTTGGTATAGTGGTAGACGCCACAACCGGTGATGGCAAACCGATTGATAAGTCAAAGAGGTTGAACGCCATGGGAAACTCCCGATAAGTTTATAAATAAGTTCCTTTTAGAACTCAAAGAGAAGAAAATCTCATATTTTCATTATCAAAGATATATATCATATATGTTACATCTCATAGATTTATATAGGCTTTTAATTAGCCTAAAAACTAAGCTACAATAAATAAGAAAAAATAACCTATTAATGACTCATAGGAATATGTAAAGACAAACTTGACAAAAACAACCTATTAATGACTCCTAGAAATATGTAAAGACAAACTTGACAATTAAACAATAAAATATGAAAAGACATCGCAAAGACATAGAAACTTAAATATCCCTAATAAATACAATAAATATCCCTAAGAAAATAATAAATATCCTAAAAAGACATAAACTTAAATATGATATGATGCCATCTAATTCTCATCAAGAGGAGACGCAATGGGTATGAGCATGGTTTCCAAATGTGTACATAACATTCTTGACTTCTTCTACAATGACATGTCCGATATGTCGAAATTGTATTTTTTTTCAAAACATTTTGGCCGGCCGGTCAGCTTGGTTTGTCATGTGCTAGTTTGCTTTAGCCCGAGAACTACACGAACTAGGTAAAATTGATCTATTTTTAAATGAGAAAAAAATTTTGGTTGTAGCAAACTTTTTATAATGGGTAAATAGGTAAGCCTGCGAGCTTTAGCCCATACGCCTAGCTCTAAGAGTCACCATCCAATTAGAGTCAGAAAAAAAAATTAAATTACGACTAATTGATAGATTAGTCCTAATTTTACTACTGATTTGCTAAAATTCGTTTTAAGAAAATGACACCGAAACCAAAACCAAAGAGTGCTAAGTTTTGGGGCTAATCTATTAAAATCTAAGTAGTTTTCACTTTTTAACTTTCTGATTATAAGTTGCTTCCTATCGTGTCATAAGTTGAATTCTTATGTGTTATTTACAAAGAAATATTTACCAAGTTTAAGTTTGCAACATTATACAAATTTATCAAATTCATGAAAGATAACTAATTTCGTTAATGCTTTCTAAAGACAACATTATTCACATATCATCAATTAAATTATACTAAGCATAACAATATTCACAAAGAAAAATTTACATATTTTATATCACCCATTAGGTGCCTACGTACCCATTAGTCGATATTAGACAATACGTCGTTTTTTTTTAATTGATAAAAATTTCAAATTTGTTGATTAATTTTAATAATTTTAAAATACTATCACATTAAGTTCATTAAAATTTGTTAAATTTAAAAGTCATTCTTTTATGGTGACCCTAGCTCTTCTAGATTAATTTTGACTATTTATAAAAGGCCTTTTTTCCTATGTGATAAAAAAAATTTTGAGTGACCACCATAGACTACAAATCATATCATCAAGAGGAACCATGAATTAATTCGAATATATAAGAATAATATATTCACTAGATGACATCATACAACATGTTATAAATCTTAATTCCAATATATACATTGATCATAACAATTATACATTTGTATTGACAAATTGTTAATTAATCTGATTTATTGGATCTACACTATTGAGGCATTATTGTAAAGATCGAAGATATCATATTAAGAAACAAATTCATACCAGGGTATAATGATGAAGATCGAGCTAACAACTTGTCAAATATACATTAAGGCAGATTAAATTCATATGGGGATCACACATCGAATTGTCATATGTAAAATGTGGTGCCTTATTCAAGAATAACAATTCATATATCATGGTAAACACATCAATATACATCAGGTAAACTATATATTCACATTTGTTAACATATCACATTTTGATTTATAAAGGCAATAAACGTCTCATATTAGAAATTTTTCATATGACACCAATTTGAAATTTTAGAAAAATACATAAGACTAAAATTTTAAAATTCTAAAGTTGATAACAATTAATTGTACATGCTTTTGGTAGGTTTTCAAAACAACACATCATTCAATGCCAATACAATTACCAACACCAAAAATTTTCATTATTTGATTAAGTTAGAATTATTACAATCAAAATGAAACTATAACTGTTATATTGTTGCTGCTGCTGTTGTTATTATTATTAAATGAAATAGGACACATACTTTTCTTGAAGAGGGAAAAGGAAAAAAAATAATATAGTTTTTTTAAAAAGTTATAAAAATGCCTCTAGGATCAAAATAATCCTAATTTTAGGCATGTTGACCTCGCCTCTTGAAGAGACGAGGTTATTAGTGCCTAACATCATCTTTTCAAGAGATAAGGTCTCAATTTTATGGATCGACCTCGTCTTTACACTAACGACATCGTTTCTTCAAGAGACGAGGTTTACTTAAAATAGGAACCTCATTGCTCGAAGAGACGAGATTATTAGTTCCTGATCTCGTCTCTTCAAGGGACAAGATTAGTAGGGATTATATTCCCCAACCAGCTTCTTCTTCTTCATTTCAAGCAATCAATTTCCCCAAAACCTTCCAATTCTGATACCTTAATCCTAGTTTTCTTCATTGTGACTTGGATTTAGACAAAATCAGGGCGTAATTTTGAATAGGATTGATTACGAGGCATTAGAGAAGTAACTAGATCATAAAGAAGTGAAGAAATTCATGCGAAGATTCTCCAAAATCGTGTCGAGCTCGATAGGTAAGTGCATATGAATTTCCCTTAAATTTTCACCATTACCGATGTTACATTGTTAAATATTAGGTGTTGAGATCATAAATTTGCCGTTAGTGAAGTTGCATTGTTGCATAGGTTGAAGAAACGAGTTTGCCGTGGGGTTACTTTTTTTTCCCTTTTTTCCGTGGAATAAAGTTTTTTTTTTTGTTGGATTTTTTTTTGTCAAATGTTGATGTACTTTCTATGTTAGATGAGTGTTATATGTTAGATGGGAATGTGATTAGCATGCTAACCATATGTGCTATTGATGTTGCCTTGTAGACAATGTCTGACGTAATTATGATTATACTCTTTAGTTTTTGAATTCAAGAACCTAATTATGAAATCATATAATATTATACATCTTACACATTGATTATATACTATTATAAGACTGGAATGGATATAGTAGCATTAGCAAATATGCTTTAAATATTAAAGGAGCGCAATAGATAAGTCAAGGTGCGAATTTCATACATTCACCCTATGTTTTATAAGATAACAAGGTAGGTGAGCAAAGAGATAAGGCCAAGTTTATACTATACGCTCATGGCAACATTTTGGAGGAAATTATGGTTTTGGTTATGATAAGGGGCCAATTGCGATAGTCAGTGTTAGTAAGAACTCAACATATGAGCATATATTTAGTATAATTTGTAATAGACTTAAGGTAAATAGGTCTACACATAAGTTTGAGCTATATTATAGGGTAGCTATTGGAGATAGGATACTATGCTATGATATAATTCTAATGATTGATGATGATGCTGCACAGGAGATGTTAGTATACACTAAAGGGTCAGTGCCTATGTATGTGCAGATATTTGAGAACGAATTGCCATAGGCACCAGCAGAGGCAGTGGCTATTGATGGAAATATTGGCATCCAAGGTTAGTAGACTAAAACTCTACCCTAATTCAAACAATAGGTAGCACACAAGTGCAGATGGGTAACTTTGAAATCATTACACTAGATTATAAATGTGATCACGATACTAATGTGATGCAAGACTCATCAGTAAGTGAATGCAGTGACGACTATGATGATGATAGAAATGATAGTATGGAAGCTTTTCCTTAAGAAGATGCTGCAACTGGGTTACAACATAATAGAAATGGCTGGTACTGTTTTGTGGCTCTCACAGACGTTGATTAGTAGGGAGCTCAGCGTTAATACCTTTTTTCACTTCTGATGGTAGTAGTTGTTATAATGCATTTGATGATGAGTAGGAAATGAGTGCTAGAAATTTGAGTTTTAGCGATGAATTCAAGGTTAGGATGCGGTTTGAGACTAAAGATCATCTCATACTAGTAGTTAAAATGTGGCATATATCGAATCATTATAATTTCAAGGGGATAGACTCTGACCTAAGGTCATGGGCAGAAGACTTAGAGGCTACAAGTGAAGACTTAAAGGCAGTTTCAAGAAGCATGGTAGGTGGTTTTACATCATTAAATATGAAGGACCCTACACCTGCTTGGATGAAATTACTGGACAATACCACTCTCAGTTAAACTCCACTAACATGTCTAGGTGCATTATATTGGAGATTCATAATTCTCCAGACGTGAGAGCAAAGGACCTTCAATTGACCATCTTAAAAGAGTTTGGGTACAATGTTTATATGAAGAGAATTCATGAGGCGAAACGAAAAGCTATTGAATAAGTATATGGAAGTTGGGAAGAGTTGTATGCAGAGCTCCTGCATATACTTAATGCGATAACAGAGACAAATCCAGGAAGAAAGGTTGAGTAGAAAATTGTGGATTTAGATACAGCAAGACACGTCTTACTTGACAAACTCTTTTGGGCATTTACTCATTGCATTAAAGCATTCCAGTACTACAGGTATGTTTTGAATACATGATTCAATTTAGTTATAAAAGATTGATATCGGTGAACTAAGTTATATCCATTAATTCTTTGCATACTAGTGATCGATGGCACCTTCTTATATGGCAAGTATAAGCACAAATTGCTCATCATAGTGGCAGTGGATGGGGCAAATCATATCGTTCCATTTGCGTTTGCCTTTATCGATGGGACACATGGAGTTGGCTCCTTGTAAAATTACCGGAACACATTATCAAGGATCACTCCAACGTTTACTTGATATTTAATCGATACGTCGGTACTAAGAGTGCAGTTGAAAGTGAGAATGTTGTGTGGCCTAGAGGTTAGCCTTGGCGGTGGTGTATTAGGCATGTTGCTAGCAACTTTAACTTGAAGGTGAAAAGTAAGGAATGTAAGGAATTAGTTAAAAGAGTAGTATATCAAACTAAAATGAGAAAGTTCCATGGTTACTTCAATGCAGCAAAGCAAAGTAGTCTATGAACATCGAGTTATTTTCGCAAGTTACATCCATGTATGTAGACTTTATCTTACAATGAAGGCATAAGGTTTGGAATTGGTAAAATAAACATGGTTGAAAGTTACAATTCCATTCTAAAAGATGCCTAGTGCTTACTTGTGGCAGCATTTGTCAAAAAAACCTTTTATAATTGCAACTCAATATTCAATAGGCAAAGAAAGGAGCCGAGTGAAGCAATGAGTTTAGGTAAGTTGTTAACTACGTACGCTACAACGAAGTTTGAGAGGTGGGACAATGTATCAAGTGCCCATCAGGTAACATGTTTTGACTATCAGGAGTGAATATTTGAGGTTTTAACTTTACGCCCTACAATGTATGGCCAAAAAGGAGATCACATTCAAAAAATGGAGTTGCGAGTAGGTAGATACACATGTAATAAGTAGTAGACATATAAAATTCTATGATTTCATGCAATGGTAGTAATGGGTACTTTTGCACATGGATTGTGTTGGCCAAGTTGGGTAATAGTACAAATGGGAGAATTAGTTATGGGTATATGAGCGATCCTTCATACTTGTAATAGATAAGGCTAATTGGACTCCTCTTGACATTCCAAAATGGCACCCCATCCCAAGATTTATTAGGAAAAGGGATAGTCCAAGAGAAAAACGATTCCAGAATGAGATGGATAATCTAGATAGCCCACAAGGTTATACATGCGATTCGTATGGGAAGACAAGGCATAACATTAGAAGTTGTCATAATAGGTGAGTGGCTAGTAGGACAGTTATGGGCCATTCGAGTCATAGTGGTATTGTTTTTTTTTTTTTCTCATGTGATTTGTTTTACTGCACTTACGCGGCATACTTTATCTATAGTTGCTCCATTTTGCACTTAAGCATCTACTACCTGTTTGTTACTTTCTTCCTTATAGATGGACCCAGGATTGATTGATGATCCATACTTACGAGGTAGCCTATTCATAGATTAAGGCTAGCATGGGAGGGACAAGTAGGATTATTTCCTCATCCAATTAGGTAGATCATTTAGATAATATTTGTAATGGATTTGTTTTCGAATGTAGGAGCATGTGGTGTTACATTATCGTCGTAGAGAGGCGAGGCTAAGATGGCAGGATAACATGCCTATAGTTTTACATGATCGACTTGTTCCATTACTATCTCAAGCCCGTTTCATAAATGCTGCGCATGTATCATTTGTACAGTTGGATTGGTACCTGATTACAGCTCTAGTGGAGAGGTGGTATCCAAAGACCCATACCTTTCACATGCCAATGGGGGATTGAACTTTGACGTTGCAAGACATTGCAGTATTGACCGAACTTCCCATCGATGGCCAGGCAGTTACTAGCACAGCTCGGATGGATTGGCTAGGGTTGTGCCACGAGTCATTAAGAGTTAAACTGGAGCCCGATGTGTATATAGATGGTTGTCGGTTAAACATGTTGTGGTTAGATACATATTTTAGAGTGCTATTGCACCATGCAAATCATTTGATGATTCGACACCATGCTAGAGTGTACATTCTTCTACTACTGGGGGGTTTATTATTGCAAATAAATTGTCAAATTTAGATCATGTGATGTACCTCCAGTTACTCCATGACTTCGAGAGAGCAAGCAGTACGCATGGGGAGCAGCTTCCTTGGCATGGCTATGCAAGCAACTATGCATGGCTGCCCACATCGATACGGGTGACATAGCAAGACCCCTTGTAGTCCTGTAGATTTGGGCCTAGGAGCACTTCCCACACATTGCCCCTTTGTATCAAAAGATCATACCAATTATTGAGGGGCACCCACTCATCAGTTATTGGAGTACCATGTCTGATGTCAATCGATCCTCACCATAGTTGTTGAGTATAGGGGGTGTTTCGACAGACAGATTCCTAGCCAATATCATTTTCTATGTTCTATGTGTTCCCATGTGTATATTTCATTGTTTTTCATAATATATAGTGCACTTTTTAGTTGAACGGGTTCTTTGGGACCCTTACCATGTCATTATGGATTCCCTGCCTGTCTACTGTTGAGCTGATAGTGATATTTAGCGTGCACAGTTTCTCCCGGTTTGCTTCCACATTATCAAGCATTACTATCCAGACACAATGCTCAGATGGTTTGGTCATTTCTAAGGGATCCCAAACCCTCCAGCTGATATGAGAGCTTTGCATGAACTAGACTTACAAGAGCATTCCAAGTGAAACTGGTCGACGGAGCATTCCAGATGGGTAGTTGAGTGGGATGGTAGGTGCAATTCCATAGTCGAGCTTCCAGATATCCTCAGTGGCACATTTGCATACTATCTCGACTAGTACCATTCGATCACGAGGCATTAGATCAATTGTATATGAGCCATTATTCGATATATGGTAAGTTTAACGACTACATAAGCTATATATGGATATATATTATGTTTTGTATCTAATGATTTAAATGTTTGCTCTCACTTGCAAGCTGATTTTATTTACAGAGTCCCTAACATGCTAGCAAAGAACACTCCTGCCACTACATGAAAGGTCATTCATGTAGTGGACGAGTTTATGAGGCTCAATTTGAATGATCTAGCACCAGTGCCTGTACCAGCACCAAAGGACCCACAGCTTCAGCCTATAGAAAGACTACGGCTACAAGAGAGAGGCATGGACGAGGTCGGGGTCAAGAGCGAGGGTGAGTTAGAGTTGTAGATATCAGAGATGAGCCATTGCCCTTGCATGTACCCACAACTGATGAGCTTGGGCTTTCATAGTTTCGTTATTTTGAGTCTGGTCAATCCTCATCATCATATGCTCATCTAGATGAGACCCCGATGCCAGATGTCTCATACACAGAGTTCCACACCCTTCTTAACTCCACAAAAGAGGCGACCATCATTGCGACATGATATGGGAGAGGGATTACCCAGGTAGATCCAAACCTTGTCCCCTTTCATCCTTATGGTACTGGTGGTGGAGATGGGGATGAGATGCTCACACAGGTTGATCCATCTATGCAATGTCCCCATTAGGATGTCCATCAGCGTACACCATTAACTCGGACTTTCACCAGGCGGGGACGAAGCAGGTGGGGCACACAATAGTAGACAATACATAAATTTTCATCTTTTGTGATTGCTGTATATAGATTCTTCTCTTTTATGTTTGTTGTTTATAGATATACTTTTGGTGTAAATAACAAAATATTAATGCAATCATTTCATGTTATATTTTATTAGTTTTTAATTATGTTTATGGTGAAAGGTTAATAGATTAGGTTTGAGACTGTGAATGAATGAATTGGGATTGAGACTGTATTTGGATGGATTGGGCTTAAGATTGTTAATGAATGGATTGGGTTTAGGACTATGAATGAATTGATTGGGTTTAGGAATACTATTTAGGTTGGGTTATGAAGTTTGGAAGTTGGTGGATCGCTAATGAATGTTTTATATAGCTTATTGTGTATGATTTTGACAGGTTATTACAACTAATATAAACAATGAGTGATTTGTGAGATATGATAGGGAGGCGATGTATTTTTGTTGACCTCGTCTCTTGAAGAAACGAAGTCAAACACTAACAATTTCATCTCTTCAAAAGACAAGGTCAACTTGCCTAAACTAAGATTATTTTGATATCAATGGCGTTTTTGTAATTTTTTAAAAACTATATTATTTTTTCCTTTTCCCCATCTTGAAGAGGGGCAAAATGGGCATGATGATGGAGATTGGACAACTGGCAATGGCGACGAGGGATGGCCAATGAAATGGAGTTCCAACGATTTTAGGGCAGCGAAGCAAGTGGGTGGTCATAAAGACAAGGGTTTTAGGAAGCGACAAAAGCTTCAGTGGACTTGCTTTTAGCCGAAGAACACTAGAAAGTGGTGTTTTAAGCTTCTAGGGGCAGCGATAAGTGCTTTCGTCAATTCCCTTAATTGTTGCTTAAAATGCATCGTGTGTATCTTATTTATAATGTTAAAATCAAGGATTGCTGTCCAAGTGATCTTGCTAATTTAAACAAATTTGTATCTAGGGTTCTTAGGGCAACTTAATTCACTAAAATTTGATCAAAACTTTCTAATTAAATTAGATATTAGATACTTAAATACCAATTTAAAGCCTCATATATTTTTTAATTTAGGGTAAAATGTAAAGACACCTCCTAAACTTTAGGAGTGGCACAAATTGACCCCCCAAACTCAAAAGTGTGGTTTTGGACCCCTATAACTATAAAGAATTGACAAATCAGTCATATCATCCTACTCCTACCTTTGTCTGTACATTTTCTATATAAAATCCATACAAATCTATACAATATTCACGGTGAATTTCTATACTTTTTCAACCAAACAATGCAAAATGGACTTATTTGCAAATTGTTTATAGTTATAGGGGTCAAAACCACACTTTTAAAGTTCAGGGGGTCAATCTATGCCACCTCTAAAGTTTAGAGGGTGTTTTTGCATTTTCCCTCTTAATTTACCCAAAATATGCAAATTTGACATGAATTGCCATATTTTAGGAAAGTTGAATCTTGCTTTTTCCTAAAGTTTAAGCTCCAATTTGATATTTATGAAAGTTTACATATTTGGTTTCAAATGAAAGCCCTTCGCATGTAGTTTCCAATTTTGCCATCAATTTGGCGACATTGCAAATGAAATTAGGTCAAAAATGGGCATGAAGTGTGTTGAACCATGTGGAGGTTACAATCTCGTTTTGATAGGAAAATATATTTCACAAATGCTCCACAACTTAGCTAAGTTACTTCTAATAAGCAAAAACTTATTCGTGATATATTTGGCTTTGTTATGTTTGTGTTTTTTTTTTTTGTGCTAGTTGTTGCGAGTGCCTTCAAGCACATTTTAGGCCTTGATGCTTTTAGAATATGTAACATAAAGATAAATATTTTATAATGAAGGGAAAAAGTGTCATTTGATTAAAAATAAGAGAGTTTTACCATCAACTCTAATATTTATATATATGTTTTATCATATAGCATATACGTGGTGGAAGACAAGGAGTCGTAGCTCAAAGGCCATCGGCCTTACCTTCAATGCCGTTGGCGTAAGTCCTGTGTACCGTTGGCGTTGGGCCAGCCTACATGGCCAGATTTCCACCCTTTGAGTTTTAGGCCGCCAGCTTTTCTCCTTAAGCTGCCAACCTTTCCTATTCGGAAAATTGAAAAGTTTTTACATGTTTTCTATATGACCTAAGCTTCTTCCTTCTCCAAAATCATTCTTGAGTATTAGAAATCTCTCAAAATTTCTCTTCTAGTGATCCTTGCATCAAGGGATATCAAGAGTTAAGATCAAGGTGAGTTAATTATTATTAATTCTTTAGCAATCTATGGAGTGATCTCTTCCTAAAGTCTTCTTTTGATTTTGAAAGGAGTTTTGGAAAAAAAAAAAAACAACCTTCAATCTTGTTAAAGAATTTGTGTTCTACAATCAGGGAGGAACAAGAATCAAAGAATAGGTAAGAATTATGCTTTTCTTCTTTTGGTGATTTAAAAAGTGAAATCCTTTCTGATTTTTCCTTATCTTTTGATGGGAGTCTTAGTTTTGGAGGAGTTTTTGGAGAAACCCTGATCTTTTGGAGATTCTATAGTTTTTTACAATCAAAGGAGAAAGGTGTTTGTGAATTTAGGATTTGTAATTCTTTTTTAGTTTAGTGTTTAGATAATAGTATGATTATGATGTTATGATTACTTCTAGTGAAAACATATGTTGAATGAATATTTGATGATTTAGATTTTACTAGTGAAATTAGGGTTCTTGTTTCTAAAACTATTTCAGGTACAACCTTGGACATGAAGTGAAGTTTTAAAAAATTTATAAAATATATAATAAGTTCTGTTAAACTTCAATCACAACTACCAATATAGGCAAGCACACACTAAAGTAGCATATAAACTTGGTCAGTAAGAACTTTATTTGGAGATCGTTAGCATCTACTTACTTACTTTTAATCTATTATCTAGCCAAAGAAAAACTCAGCAAAACATTATGAACAGAAAAAATACTAAACTAAGGTTAATTCTAGTTATATATACGTTTTTAAGGTAAACTTTATAAGATAAGTTTGTTGATGCAAGAATAAGCTTAGGATTTGCTTTACCAAGTCCTTATCATGTGATTTCTTAACAAACTCAACGAGTTGTTTACTAGGTATACTTGTATCTTTGGATTCACTAAGATAAGTTAAAGCCTCTCTCAAGATTAAAAACTCTATATCTAGATTAGACCATTGGAATCTCTTCACAAGCTATCAGCAACCTAGACCTATAAAAAGATTGAGAATCCTTTGCTTAAAACCCATTTTAATGAATTTAAAATCAAATGATAAAAAGTTTCACCATCCTTATCTCTTAGTGATTATGAGTAACTTCATTAGCAACTTAGATCTATTTGATTTCACAATCTGTTCAGTTGAAACCGATCATGAATCTACATGGCATACTCACATAAACACTATAAGAAATTTAAGAGTTTTGCCTTGTATTCTTGCCTTCATTCCTTGGAGACGTGGTTGGAATCTGCCTTCAAATATTCTTGTTGTTTTGCTTTAATCCTTGTTCATATCACTTCTGTAACGCCCTAAAATAAGGCATTACAACCTGCCACGTGTCCTCTCTTGATTAGGACACGCTAAGGCTATAATTTCCACACATGTGGTCCTCATAAATAAATCATATGATAAGAATATAATCTCCATAATCAGCAAATTGGACATTGTTGACATAACTGCAGGTCAACAAGTCATACCATACTCTAAAACTATCACTATATGAAAACTCCAAATACAACTTAAAACTCAATGAACAGAATATAAATTAGACATAAAAAGTCTTTTGTGATCTGTCCTATATCATATATGACTATACAACTAGTCATCAGCAGGGTAGTCAGGATCGCTAACGCCATCCCCATCCTCATAGACGATATCAAAACCCGATAGATCATATATCACGCTATTATCACCTGTACCTGAAATATAATAGAATGAGCGGCGAAGCCCAGTACGATAATATCCAATCCAGTTCAAGCAAGGTTATGCACATACAACATGTATAAATATATGCAACTAAACTAAATGCATACAACAGATTATTATCTATTTTAGTCCAGCAAAGCAACACGGTTCAGAATCTAGTATACATAAATCCTGAACTCAGAGTAACTCAGACTCTGCTCTAAAAACAACCAACTGATTTGAAAATAAGTAATCATATACATATATGGATGAGTGGGTACTCCCCAAACATCCAAATTCTTGAACACCTAAATTCTACCGAAATCATTTCGTAGCACGAGTCCACTCGGGACAACCTCACACTAAGATCATCAGGGTGCCTCATCAGTATCACTGTCTGCCAGGTCTCTACTGGTCAAAGCCAACAACAACCAGACAGACAATTATTAAGCCGAATACTTATTAAGTTCATTATGCAATTATGTTCCTACATCCATTCACAAAAATTCTAATCTACAAGCACATACATCAAACAATGGATTGGTCGTACCTTTCTAAATCTCAGGAATATAAATCAAATCCTCTGAATTTGATACCAACAACACAAAGTCAACCCAAACTCCACCAACTCCTATATCCACATCAACAACAGTTTCACAAACTCCAAATGTCCTGTTACAATATATATTATATATATATCAACAGACATGATTACAGTATCTTAACAAACATGAATTCTCCACAAATCCTAACCTGAAAAGAAATCTCCGTTATCTGCACTATCTATTCCGATCAAACTCCACAATTATCTTCAAGAATAATAAAGAATCGCACAAAATTCCACAATCACCAAATATTTTCACCAATACCCTAATTCGCAATACATTAAGAACATATAAGGATTGTTTAGTTCGTATTTTGTTGGAATCTATAATAGAGGAGATTTACTTACTATTTTGAATCGCTAGAACCCGTCTCGCATTCACCAATTCACTGATCTTACACGTGCAAGGGTTTTTCTCCAAAAACCTTCATATAAAAATTCAACCAAACCCTAAGAAACTTGTATAAATTTGTAGAGATTCCCAATGAAAGATTAAGATTACTTACTTTTGGATTAGAAAATATTCTCCCAATGATTTTCCAAGCATATATCTCCAAGAACTCTCTAAAACTCTCTTTCATGAAAGAGAAATGATAAAGAAAAATCTATCAAAAATGATTTTCGCATCTCGTATTTATAGAAATTTGGTCATATGCTGACCCTAAGCCGGCGGCGTACTTGCAGATTTTGCCGACTTACACCATACGCTGGCAAGATCTACACGAACGCCGACAACATTCATCGAGGCTTTGATCTCCATAATTCAAATTCTCCCATCGTACGTCGGCAAATCTTTGACCTACGCCGGTGGCTTTCATCCCAGCGTTAAGAAAAACACTACTGTTCCCATCCAACACCGTCTCTAAGCCGACGGCGTATATTTTCTAGGAGGCGGCGTATAGTCTGTTACAGAGTACCCTGGCAATCTAAAACCTAGGCCGGCGGCGTTCTTCATCAGAGATGCCGGCCTTCATTGCAGAAATTAATGAAATTGATCCAATTGATGCCAATCTTGTTCTAACACGAAATTGATCAATCTTAACCTATTTTTAACATCAACATAAAGGCATATTAGAATCTAGTAGTTTATGAACACTTATCACTTAAAATTATTTTGTATATTACAACTTCCTTTCTTCTTTCAATGATCTTGAAGCTAAAAAACAACAATTAAATAATAATAGCACAAGTTTATGGATGAATTCCTATAGATTGAATAGTGTAAATGACTTATCAAACAGCAACCTTTACACTCACAATTTTTGGTTCTTCACGCAAATTAGTAGCCAGATTAGAAATCAAATCACCCTTGGATTTCTAGTCTACCCTTTATTTCTCTAACTTTAGTTGGTGGCAACTCCAATGAAAACATTCTCAAAAACCCTAATGCTTCCTTGTAGTGTGTTCCATATTAAATGGGCAGGGTTTAAAACAATTTGGAACCTGTAGGAGAATAGAAGCTCAATTCAGGCTTAGCATATAGCTATGGAGAATTATATTTTATTTATGAATTATAGGTCTCAGTTGTTTTAAGCTATATGTGGCGAATTATTCGCATTCCTCTTTTATAGGGTTGATAACATATGTATATACATACATTCATATATATTAAACATCTCAACTATTATGATATAGGAAAGTATCATTGATGTTCATCTGAACACTTGATTATGATTTTCTTAGGATGTTTGTTAGAGGAGACTAAACAACTTATGTAAGGATGTGACATGAGACGATGCTAAAGAATTAATATTTCTAGTGGAGATATGAAATACTAGTATTTTGTTGTTTATGTTCATTTTGATTATCACTAATTATAATTAGGCCTCTTAATGAGTAGTCCACAGCCCAAAGGAATTAAAAACCAAGAGTTGAGTCCTCTTACTCTGAGAATGCTCATGATGGATTGTCACAATTAAAGGATGTGGAGAAGTGGCAACATGTTAGAGCAATACAAGGACATGATGAGATTGTGAATTCCTTCTCTTTGATCTCTTCACCTTTCCCCTTGCTATTGAGTCTTTAGTAATATCTAAAGTGCAAGAAAAGCTTTCATAGTCCTAACACTCCACATGAATTAATTAGCAAAATATAAGTATTGATCAATTTAATTAGTAGAATGTAAGTATTGATCAAATTTTGAGGCGTCTGCAATTTTTCGAAACCTATGTACTGTTATTAGCATTTGTCAAAATAACATTCGTATTTGTACAACAATCGTCAGAACACGTGGACTGTATAACAAATGAATCTTTTTTACTCCTATGGTGCAATGCCCTATCCTATAACATGAAGCCCAAAGAGCATGAAAAGGCAAAACACACTAGTGATTTCAATATATATATATGTAATGACCCGCACATCTACACTTGGTATATGGTCAGGAGAATCTTGGCAATCAGTAACCGTAATTGTTTATAATTATTACAGCAAAAATTCTGTATGAGAAACATCAACTAAGGAAGTTCGGAAGCACGTTTAGTGCTGGTAGTCTTAATTTGATTAACTTATTCCTATAATTGTATCCAAGGATACATCCGATGTTACTCAAGTTTTACGTCAGGGCTATGGACCGGGGAACGTATCCGTTTTGCGTTTCATTTATTTATCTTTATCACTGATTTCATTGTTAAGGAAGTAACCGTCCATATGCATAAAAATTCTCTCCCTCTTTTATGACGTCGCATTCACATTCGCTCATCCGTTTCTTTTCTCTGCTAACAACTTTTGTCTGCTAACGGACCGCCAACATTTCCTCTTCTCCCATTAAAGCCAATAAAAATTTGCATCATGAAAAACAAATCACAATTTTTGAAGTACTTGACTTCTTAATTTTCACTTTTACCAACCAAAAACTAAAATACCATCCTTCCTTTCTTCTTCTTCTATATATTCCCAGCAATTCCGTTTCATTTCTACACATCGGGTCATGCACATTCCGAGTCCTAAATTCTAGCCAAACTTTTTTTTATTTTTCTGCTTTTCTATAAGATATCATTCATAGATTTGTTTTGCATTATCTCTCGCTTTGATGGAATCTCTGGGAATCAGTGCACTATGGTTTCTCGTTTCTTTTATGTTTATGCATTACCTGCAATTGGCGGTCCATGGAATAAACGTTGGTGGTGAGAGAGACGTGAAAAAGGCATCATGCAATTTTTATGAAGGGAACTGGGTTTTTGATGAATCATTCTATTCTTATAACACTTCAAGCTGTCCCTTCATAGAGAGGAGTTTGATTGCCAGATGAATGGGAGACCAGACACAGCTTATCTCATATAGATGGCAACCCTCTGGCTGCAGCTTGCCACGGTAATTAATGCGCATACACACATTGTAGTCCTATATGCCGTCCTAATGTTGGTATTTTGATCTTGATCGTGTCTCACTAATCATAATTTAACATTTTAACAAATAAAACAATCAGATCCATTCTTTATTATCTAAACCACTATATATTTAGTTATGATTAATTAACTGGAACAAGCCATTAAGAAAGCAAAACTAAAGACATAGCGGATGTGAATCATAGCCCTAACTCTAGTCTAAGTCCTGGTCGTCCTAATTATCACTGATTTCTGATCTTGTCTTTTGTTAACATGCTCCATTTGTTGCCAAATTGGCTTGTTTTAATTCAGGTTTTTTCCAGTTAGAGGGCATTTTGTTTACAGATAACAAATTTCCAGGAGAAAATTGGGTATAAAATATATATGAGATACATTATGGATTAATTCTTAAAACCGTTGAAGTAGCTAGGTTCATATTTATAGGATTGAATCTAAAGGCGATTACATCGAATTTATTTAGATGCATCAAAATTAACTATTTCATTTGGAGTTTCCACTTGATGCATTTGTTCTTTTAGAAAGTAATATGCATGGTAATGAATTGGCCAACAATTTGCCTTTTTGTCCTCTTCCTTTTTCATTGAAAGCATGAATTTTATTTTTATATATTTAGTATTATTTTTTCCAAGTACGTAAGTATACATGAAAAAGTGCATGTACAAAATTGGTGATGCAAATTACATGATGTGCAGCAATTTGTAACAGAGTTGTTTAACATGGATTTAATTTTTATTTTTGCTTTCTTGTATCTTTATTGCATATAATTTTATTGAACTTGATTGAAAATAAATCAAATGATAAACAATAAACAAATCCATCTCTATGTTGGAGTAAGTATAATAATATACACTTTCTCATACAAGCAAAAACGGAACAGCAGTGGAAAGCCTTACGCTAATTACGGTTCATGTAACTTTATACGTAGGCTGTTGAATTTACATCTACGGTCTACCAATATAGATAAAATAGGATGTATTTTTGTAGGACGATATAGAAGTCCTGCACTCTATATACCCTCTCCAGGGAATAATTCTTCGAATATTTTGAAGATGGAAATGGGTATTCTATTTACCTAAGAAATTCTTAAAAAGAAAGAAGATTATGCAATAATATATTGTTACACATAACTTCACTAAATTAACGATGTCTTCTGAAAAAAGAAACAATGATTATGAGTCACCACCAATATCCATAAAAAAAATAAAAAAGAATGAAGATTTTCTAAAAGATTATAAGATGATTCAAGCTCTAGGCGCTGGTCTATTCTATGAGTAAAGATTTTGATTTATTTATTTTTTCTTAGAAGAAAAAATTCTGATTTAAATAACCTTGAGTTAAAAGATTATTGAATGTGCAATTCAAACACTTTTAAGTTTGCTTTTTGTGAGTATTGCTATCCTGTTACCTGTTGTATAATTTAATTTGAAAATATTTATATTACCTTAAAATAAGATATTAGCATGCATCTTGTTAAATATCGTGACCTTCCGAAACTTATTAATTAGGTTGACATGGTTTTGCGCAAGCATCAAGTGATGACGCAATTATCTTGGTTTGAATACATTTAAAATATTCGGCCAAAAAAGAATACATTTAAAATAATTTTTTCTAAAAGTTCATATACATACGCACACACATATATAATTAAGACCAAAACCCATTTGTCTATTACAAAACATAAAAAACCCGAAGCATACTATATCCTTTATTTATTTATTTTCTGCTTTGTATTTTCTTTTCAAAATAATTTTACCAACACTTTTATCTTTAATCCGTGATGTATACCTTTAATAAAAAATATATATACTATTATAGAATGCGTTAATTGTTAGATATTATTAAGTTAGTGAATGTACTAATTAGAAATATATGGAATGATTGATGTGTCATTGGATAACTTTTTTTTTTTTTGGGAAAAAAGAATTATATCATGAAATAATAAAATCTACCCATTTTAAGTCGTACACCCCTAAAAAAATTATTATTCTAGATATAGAGTAGTTTCAATATAGAAATAAAATAAATTAAATGGATCGAAATAAAATTAACAAAAATTTAAATCTTAATAGAAACTTCTCACACGAGATTGCTTTTTCTCCCTTTTTTGTAAGTAATGTATGTGGTTAAGTTCAACTTAAATTGTGTAGTTAACGAGAGCTTAACAATTTTAATCAGTTTACGGTCCACTAAACTAATCCACTGACCAAATATGAAGTGAAAGAATAATGTTTTAAAGTTTAATGTGCTTAAAATCTTATGAAGTGCACTGGGATTATATATCATCAAAGATTATATTTTTTAGGAATTAAAGGAAAAAGGAAAAAAAAAAAAAAAAGACTGCAAAAGAAGACTTTATTCAACCAACCTTTAGATCCCATTAATTAAGCGCAAAAAGAGCTTGGATCCTACGAATAGGATGGCCAGTGGCCTGGACCTTTCGGAATCTGATTTGGCTAACAGCCAGGCAGGAGAATGGAGAGATCTCCACGAAGGCACTTATTTGGTCCACATCATGCCATCATAGGAAAACGAAACACGCTTAGCTTCATCCATTAACTTCGAGTTACCCACTTACTTTTGGAGTTTACAGGTAGCTTCATCATTGATGGTATTTCAAATGCATGATCTCATCCCCATTAAAAAAAGTGCAATATCGGTCATTAATCTTGCAATCATTCATACTATTTTATAGGAAGATAATTAACTTAGCTAGAATGAATGGGAAGGTATACATTTAATTTGAGGATACATAGTTTGAAAAAGCATATATTATTACGTCATCAACTCTCTATTATATCGGTATAAATTCTATCATAAGTATATCTTCTCATTATAATTGCAAACGAAATATATATTGGTAGATTGCATCACTTCAGAACTATTTGTCCGTTATTTTTACGCAATCCCCAATTTGCATAGATCAAAACATTTTTTTTTATTATACATTTTAGATTTGTAAGATCGGATTAATGATTGATTATGAAATTTTAACATCCGTTTTATTCTCATTTTGGTTGAGCAAAAAAAGTTTTGGTGCTGCCAAAAGGAATCTATGATGTGTTGAGATGCGATTTCTCTTTCAACTAAATTATTCTCAATTTATTATAAAGTGAATGCATTTATTGGGCCCATTAACATTTCAGCTCAAACATCTCCACCCTCTCTAAACAATTATGTACACGCTTTGTTAAAGATGGAAAATGGTTCAAGTTATGTAAGGTTGCTTTCAAACTTTTTATCTTGTTTAAGATGGCAACAAAAAAAAATAATAATAATAATGATAATTACATAATAAAGAAGTTTTTCCCACACAATTCCATTGTAACGAACACACATTGTTAATTGTTGTTCATCCTCAACTGTAGACCCCATAAATCAATCTTGACTTGCATGTGTTTGTGTTCCTTGGTGTAGTTTTGATGGTCGAGATTTCTTGGCAAAACTTAGAGGGAAGAAGCTCATGTTTGTAGGGGACTCCTTGAGCTTAAATCAATGGCAATCTCTCACGTGCATGCTTCATGTTGCCGTGCCACGAAGCAAGTACACTTTGGTGAGGACTGGAGGGCTCTCTACTTTCTCATTCCCGGTGAGAACGTTACTCTTTTTTCTTTTTTTTTGGCCGAAGAGAGCGTTACTCATAAGCGTAGGTTATTTATTCTAGGAAATGGATCTTCCTAATTAATCTTCTCTCCATTCAATTAATTCTTTTTATTTAAAATACCATTACATATAATTAATCATAATATTATGAAAAGAAAATAGGATAAATTATATAGAAATATACCATCATTTAAAGATATCTTTATTTAAGTTATCAATATTTTAAATGATTATAAAAAAAATTAATATTTGGTAATAAATTCATGTAAGTTATCAACGTTTTAAGTTATAAAAAAGAGAAATCAACGGTTTGTAAATCAAATAGGGTATTGATAATTAATCATTAACACAAATTAAGTAAACTTAATTAAAAATTAATATAATATATTACATAAAAAATGTGATACCTCCTTTTCATATATTATGTAAAATGTTGATTTTTTTTTCAATTACTTAAAATTTTGATATTTTAAATGAATTTATTCTTATACACTAATATTTTCTTGTGTAAATTACTCAAAGAAAATATAAAGTACAATAATATCATAAGTTTGAGATAGATTAAGGGGAAAAAATATCTGAATCATTTTTTTAAGGTCCGTGATAATTGAGCGGATTTAGATAGGCCAACGGGCCCGAGTAAGCACGATAGCTTTTTCATGAATGAGATAGCTTTCTCTCATTTAATTAAAAATCTGTAAATACTCAAAATAAAAATAACTATATTATTTTTCCATATTAAAGTTATAATAGCAACGGCAAAAAAGAAAGAAAAAAAGTTATAATAGCTAGTTTGCATATCCATCACGCATCATTATATGAAATTTTCATAAAATTTCTTTATATATTTAATACTCGAGTAAGTCCGAGCAATCTATTTTAAAATTCTGAACCCTTCATTCCATTCCATTAAAGAATAACATAAGTTGGGCCGCATCAAATATTATTGAAATGCTTTATTAGTATTTTCCATAAATTTGTTTTGAAAATTTAATCTTCACATGTAGCATTTAAATATTATTAGATCCCTCTATATGTTTGATGGTTGGCTTAATCTGCAGTATAGGCTTCTACACTTGTTTGGCCCAAAAAATTTAGTAGTTCCATGTTACGACCCAAATTAGGTGTTAAAAATTGCTACTTTCTGTACAAATAGTTAGGAAATCTACGACAAATAAACAATAAATGGTAGATATAGCAAGATTTACAACTACAACAACAGAAGTGCTTAATAAAATATTAAATTTTGCAACTACATGCAACAAGATTGTAGGACATTATAAATAGCATAAAAGAAAATAAGAGAAAATATGATGCAAACTTGCGAACCTAGGTATAAAAACCTAAGACCTAACAATCATTGACAGAATTCGAACCTTAGGATCATCTTGAAACAAGCAAATAGGAAACTCAATCCCATTTAAATCTATCAATTGAAACTAAAGTTATCAAATTGATGCAATCGGAACTTGACCCCAACCAAACTTGTTGATTGGAGCCACAGTTATTAGGAACTGAACTTGACCCTAATTACACTTGTTAATTAGAATGAAAGTTATCAAGATTTAGTTCTTATCACAAGAACCAAAACGAAAGCTCTCACAATGAGAAAACTCTCAAGAAACATATTCTTCAACTTAAATTGTCTTTACAAAACAAAAATAAAGACATATAAATAATAATACAAAGGAAAAATAAAAAGACACAACATAAAACAAGCTTGTCATCCAAAGAAGGTCGGCGGCCTAAAATCCGAAGCTGACGACCTTTAAAAACTCGATTCTATGATTGTTGAAGGCCGATGACATATATACAAAGGCCAGTGGCATTGAAGCCAGTGTACAGTTTCTTCTCTTTGATAAGCTTTTAAATCTTTCATGTTGACGCCATCCAATCCTCATCATTCTCTTCTTCTTCGAAAAGATTCGTCCTCAAATCATAGCAGTCAACTGGGATGGAACATCTCCTCTTTGATGCACTTCTCTTAGAAGAGGTGATTCATCTGGACTTTCCTCTACACTAGGTAGAGCATGATTAAGATCATTAGTATAAAAATAGGCCTCTTTGTACATAGGTACAATCGTCGGCTGTTTCACATATAAAGCTCTCTTAGCATCTCTTTCTTTTGCATATGTGCTCACTTTTCTCTCTTTTTCAACTTTTATACTCACTTGTGTTTCTCTCCCCTCATTATTTTTCACACTCTTACTCTCATTTTCTTTCACATTCACACTTTTTTGCCCCTCACTCCTTTTTTGTTGATCATGTGCCTCCTTGTTCCGCTTTTGATCTTCATAAATTTGACTTGGAGTCAAAAGCATAAGCTTCAAAATTCTACCTTTCATGACAAAAGAATAAACATTGTTAGCACCATCATGCATAACCCTCCTATGATATTGCTATGGTCTTCCCAACGAAACATGACCAGTATGCATAGGCATAACATCACATAAAACCTCATCCTTATATTTTCCTATAGAGAAAGAAATTAACACCTGCTTATTCACCCTCACTTCTCCACACTTATTCAACCACCATAGCTTATATGGTATAGGGTGTTTAGTAGTACGTAGCTTTTAATTTATAAACCAATAAGGTACTAGCAACATTAGCACAACTGCCACTATCAATAATTATGCTACATACCATATCACTAATATGACAACGTGTATGAAAGATGTTATCCCACTACTCCTCATTATCATTTCTCTTAGGTTGCAAGTTTAGAGCATGCTTATTGACCAACAATTCATCTTTAATAGGTCCGTCAATGTCAACATCACTATAATCCTCCAATGGACGCATCTCATCATCAATTGAACTCACACTCTCTATGTCTCCATTTTTCAAAACAATCATTTGGACATCGTGAAACAATATGCCTAAATCCCTGACACTTGAAACACTTGATATCACATGATCTAGAAGAGGACTTTTCAGGGTTACCTTTAGAAACAGCAATAGAATCCTTGGCCTTTACATCTTCTTTAGGTTATGAGTCAGCTTTATCTTCCTTCAAATTTGTCTTCCATGAAGATCTAGAAGTTGAGTCATAACTTGAATTGCCCCTAAACTTCAATTACTTTTCCACTTTAATAGCTTTATGCAGCAACTCCTCCGTCTCTACATAACGTTGCAAATCTACTATATCAGCAATTTTCTTATTCAGCCTACTAATGAATCTAGCCATTGTCACCTCGTAGTCTTCCTCTACCATAGCTCTAATCATGGCTATTTCCATTTCCTTGTATTAATCCTCCACACTCATGGATCCTTGTGTCAGACCCAACAATTTCCTATATAAACCTCTATAATAGTGGCTAGGAATATACCTTTTTTCGCATCACAACCTTCATCTCCCCCCATGTGTGTATAGGTAGCTCTACATATCGTCTCCTATTTCGTATAAATTGATCCCACCAAATGCTAACATGGTTTGTGAATTCAACTGCTATCAATTTAACCTTTTTCTCTTGAAAATAGTTGTGAAAGTCAAATACATGTTCTACCTTTCTTTCCCATTCCAAATACAGCTCTGGATCATTCCTTTCGTGAAAAGGAGGTATCTTCATCTTGATATTACCCAGATCATTGTCATACCTTTGGGACTTTCCTCTTCTTTTAATGAAACAACTTGCATTAGAACTAGAATCCTCTCCTTCCTCTTTAATAGGGGACTTTCTTCTAACATGTTTAGTTCTGCTAGGAGACTCTAAATTATCCAATCTCATGTTCAGTTGCTCAAATGGATATTAGATGGCCTTAATGAACAATTTCATGTCCATCTCATTATTATCTCCTTCACTACCCATAATTTTAAACTTGCAAACGAGATGAAATAACTAAATAATTGGGTTAGTCCTCACACACTTCCTCACGTGTTTGCACTCAACAAATGTGAAATCACTCATGTTTCACACAAATTATGGCTTTTCACAATGATGGACTCACCACTCTTGCCTTTTTACCACTTAAAATCTTTCTTTGATTCTTTTAGAAACCAATCACACAAAAATCAAATCCTTCCACAATAATTCAAACAAGCATTAATCCCACGATTTTTTTTTTTTTTTTAAAATTTCAATAAACAAAAAACCCTAAAACATTTTTTTTTTTTTTTATAACAAGGAAAACAAAACTAACAATCCTAACAACAGATGATCAACAAGATTAGATAATTCCCTAAACCGACAAAGAAAATAATCAAAGGATATAAATGGTTCGAGTTACCTCTAATCGAAATCGATATGGATTCTTGAGAACCTTCACTTTGATACCAAATAACACAAACTTGCAAACCCTAGGTATAGAAACCTAAGACCCAACAATCATTGATGGAACTTGAACCCTAGGATCATCTTGAAACAAGCAAATAGGAACTCGAGCCCAATTGAACCTGTTAATTGAAACTAAAGTTATCAAATTGATGCAATCGAAACTTGACCCCAACCAAACCCGTCAATTGGAATCACAGTTATCAGGAATGAAACTTGACCCTAATTGAACCTGTTAATTAGAACCAAAGTTATCAAGATTTAGTTCTTATCATAAGAATCAAAACGAAAGCTCTCATAATGAGAAAACTCTCAAGAAATATATTCTTCAACTTAAACTGTCATCACAAAAAAGGAGCAAAGACCTATAAGTAATGATACAAAGGAAAACTAAAATACACAAAATAAATCAAGGCTGTCTTCCAAAGAAGACCCTAAGTTGGCAGCCTACGTTACAAAGGCTGGTGGCCTCAATGGCTGCCTTTAAAAACTTGATTCTGTGACTGTTGAAGGCCAGTCGAAGGCCAACGACATAAACCCCTTGGCCAGTGATGTATATATGAAGGCTGACAACAGCTTCCTCTTTGATAAGTTTTTTAACCTTTCATGTTGGCTCCATCTGATCCTCATCAAAGTACTTATAATTTCCCTTAAGATTTGTGGTCTCTCTATACACTTAGGAGCCTAGCTAACTCAAAAAGGCTTCTCTATACCTGCACACACAGACGCAAACATGAGATTAGCATTTGAATACATTGATTGATCAATATATTTAAAGGAAGAGACATTAGGATTGGAATAATTTATTGAGGATGAAGAGGCATGAATAAGAGGAAACTTTTTGGAAGAAATAAAATGAAGTATAGTTATTGAGTGGGTAAAAATAGGGAAGTGGGCTTAGGTTACCAACTTAACACTTCAATTAAGTTTGAAATAGGTTTAACATTGCAATGATAATAGAAAAAGAAAAAAAAAAGCTATACTGATTGCTAACTTTGGGGAAAAATAATAAAAGATAGAAAAAAAAGAGAATGAATAAAGAAGAGAAACTTTACCAACCAAGTTGATGGTGAATGATGATTCTCGCTTAGATATTCTAGAACATAATCATTGTTGTTGATAAAAAGGCTAATGCAAATGAGAAGTGTGAAATACTATGTAATACACATAGATGTTCCCTTATTTGCCATATATATATTTATATAAACTTAACCATAGATGTGAATCTTAACCACAATGCACAGGAGTACAATGTTGATGTAATGTTCTCGCGGAATGCATTTCTAGTTGATATAGTGGGAACCAAAACCGGAGTAGCTTAAAATTGGATACAATTAGCAGTGGCAAACTATGGAAGGATGTCAATGTACTCATCTTCAACTCATGCATTGGTGGTTCACACTGAAGGAAACAACCGTAAGTTTACTCACTGTTGAACATATTCGTTTTCTCAAAATAATGTATGTATTAATTATTTAAAGACAACATTATGACATTAACACTTGTTGAATGCAACAACAATATCATCTTATCCATGTAGATGGGACTATATTCAAGAAGGAAATTCAACATACAAGGACATGGATCGGTTAGTAGCATATGAGAAAGCTTTGACTACTTGGGCTAAATGGATAGATAATAATTTAATTCCAGCAAGGACCCAAGTTTTCTTCCAAGGTGTTTCCCCAGATCATGCCAAGTAAGTGCTTGTGATAATTTAGCGAGTGTTATATCATACCTAGTATTACATGTAAAACTTGTCAACTTATATTTTGCTTTTACATTTTTGATGTGTTATTCGATAAGGTTGGAGTCTTAAAGACATAATGTGAAAATATCACTACTTTAATCCAAGCAATAACTAGAGAGACTTTTCATTTCAATTAAAGAGTTTATTTTTACATGCAAGGGTTATCTTTCTACCTACATCTCTCTAAAATACTTAATGCATGATATCCTTTAAACAAATCTTTTGTTTATATAGTTCAAAATTGGCATAGTATTTCAAAAGTTAATATATGCTTGATATCATTTCATACCTTTTAATTACTTTAATCCTAGTAAGAACTTTATTTGAAGTTTTCATATGCTACATCAATATTGGAAGAACCTTGCTCTATAAAAACCTTTACACTTTATCTCTAAAAATCTTACAAAAAGTGCTTCAAATATTTTGTAATATAAGTAATTCCACATTGCTGAAAACATTGTAGCAACTCTTGGTTGCTTTTCTCCAAGAACAAACCTGAAAACTAAAACTATAAAAAAAAACGGGAAGAACCATGTCCTTTTGAGAGAACCCTAAACTTTATGAGAAACCTTGCTTCATTGCTAGGTGGAGATCCTAGCATAGAATCTTATGCCAAAGGACTAGCCTGAAAAATGCATTAAGTAAGCATGTGGAAGCTTGTACTACATTAGCAAGGTCAAATAAATCATCAAATTGTCTATGTCTTATATACATGAGTAACCATATAAAAAAATGTCTAGCATGGATGACGGCTTGCCTCTATTTACTTGTCTAGCTAGCTCCTTACAAAGATAAAAATTCAAAGCTTATGTAGTCATGTCATTTTATTTACGTTCATTTAATTCTATGAAAATGAAAGATGTTTGTAGATTTGGTTGAAACAAATATCCCTTAGCCATAAAGTTGCCAAAGCAAAATAACTAGCAATGAGTAAAACATCTATATACATATATACACCATTGATAAAAAAAAAAGTGTCTAATACATTTAATAGACTCCTAAGGTTTATTTATATTCAAAAAGTAAGTACAACATAACCCATACATAGATTATATTGTAGAAGTACACAAGATATTTATAACACCTAACCTAAAGGTATTATAACTCGTTATGTGTTCTCACTTAGAAAAAACACGCTAAGGCTATTAAAACTCTAAACCACCAAAAATAAAAAAACATACATATTCAAAACTCTCAAAATAAGGATACTTTAAAAATGTCATAAAACTAAAACATCTTCATAACCATCTAATTGGCATAAACCAAAGCCAACTTATTACAACTAAACTCAAATAAAAATTCTTTACAAAAAAAAAAAAAAGAAAAAACTCACAAACTCAAAATAACTTTTAAAAACAACTTCCTATAATTTTAAATCTACTAACAGCTATCCAAAAACAATCTAAAGATCTATAGGATAATCATGTTCGCTAACGTCCTCCCGTAGTCTACATATACATCAAATCCAGATAAATCATAAACTATTTAATCTTCACTTGTTCCTTAAGAAAAAAATAAAAGGGAGAGCGAAAATATCCAGTACACCAAACTGAAAACACATGCATATGAACAAGCAATTACAATATCACATACAATTTAAAACTAATGTGACAACCACAATTTGTTATCTTTAATTTAGCCAAGCAAGCAATGCAACTTAGAAACTGGAGTATCTCATGACTCCTTAAAAACAACCAATAGAGAAAAATAGATAATTATACATATATGGTGCTGGGAATCTCCCACATACCCAGGGGTCATACTACCAAAACCTAATCTACCAGAATCATCTCTATAGATGAGTCCACTTGGGATAACCTCACACATAGATCAACAGGATATCTCGTTAGTATCACATTCTGCGTAGTCTTTACTAACCAAAGCCAAGCACAAGCAACAGAAATTCAATTTCATGCTAGATAAGATTCAATCAATTTATTTTCTAATCTTACAGGCACAAACAACAAGCATGGAATGGTCATACCTGAATCAGCTTTCAAGAATAATACTCTAATATCAACAGAACCCTGATCAAATAAACAAAACCATCTCAACACAACTATATTCATAATGAAATCTCAAGATAAACTAAACCCTAATTTAACAAGAACTAAGATCTAGTTTGTACACCAACCTTCTCAATTTGTGTGTTAACCGGAAACTCCAATAGATAAGAATTTCTCCAAAGTTCACCAAAACCCTAGAACTCATTTCATAACATACCATACACCATAATTCAAAAAAGACTATTTCTATGATTCTACAAAGATAAAATAGATTCATACCTTACCTATGATGAAATTTTCAGTTCTTCTCAATCACCAAGAAATCACAACTCCACAACACCTAAGGTTTATCTCCAAGCACTTGATTTCTTACAAAACCAATGGAAAACAACATTTAGAATTCAAGACCTAAACAAAACTTAACCCAAAAGAGATTGAGAGGAATTCTTACCTATAATTTCATTAGGAAGAGATGTGAGGAGAGAACTAAAGACCTAGGGGTATATATACATGAATTAGGAAACCCTAGCACAAAAAATAGATGTTTATTTTTTGCAAAATATAGGGTGGACTCGAACTGGTGGCTTAGATTGGAAGAAGCAAAATTTTCCTTATAATTCGGTCTTACACCGATGGCCTACACAAGCTACGTCGATGGCCTTTAACTTCTACACCGGCGGCTTAAGGCTGATGTTCCCTTAAAGTTGGAAGTTTATATATGGTTCTTGAATTGTTGATTGAAGCTCCAATTATGCTTCAACGTCGACAGCTTTTCGACCAAAGCAGGCGGCCTTCCCTTTGTAGGCTGGTTGCTTAGAGCCGGCCTAGCGCCTCCTTTTCCAATTCTTCGCGAAAAGTTTTCTTGAGTCCAAATCCGTCTGTTAAATGACAAAATTACCTTGTTAAACAATAATATATTGCAACACAACCCTTCATAATAGATTAATTTATTTGTATATTACAATATTACTTTATATAGGTCAGCTTGGCAAGTACCAATAATGTATGGATACTAAAGCAATGTAGGTAAATTTGATGATTGGTGGTAATAACTTATAATATACATAATTTTATCTATGTTTATATACATATTGGAAAAGCTAAAAATGTTTGATGTAAAATCCTTTAGTGAGTTTCCTAGTTTGTTCACATGTAATGATTCTTAAAATCCAATGATAGAATTAAAGAAGCCCCGTTGATTATTTATCGATGATATTAAATTAAATAAGTTGAAATGCTTAATAATGGGTAAATTTCGCTTTGCAGCTCAAGCGATTGGGAAGAACCAAGTGCTAAAAATTGTAACAAGCAAAATCAACCAGTATCGAGTCCCATATATCCTGCAGGTCCACACCCAGTAGAAAAAGTGCTAGAAAGGGTGCTTTCTTCAATGGAATTCCCAGTAAATTTGCTTAACGTGACATCTTTATCACAGTTTAGAAAAGATGGTCATCCCTCCGTCTATGGCCACGGAGGCCATCGAGACATTGACTGCAGCCATTGGTGTCTTGCTGGAGTCCCTGATACGTGGAATCGTCTCCTCTATGCTATGTTTGTTCAATAACCATCGAATTTGTTGAGTTTTAAAATAAATGTAAATTGTTATTAATCTATATGATTCATTGATTTCGATATGATACATTTGTGGTCTTATTTACATGTAACGGTTGATGTGGAGTAAAATCTCTTTACTGTTTATAATATATAAATTGATTTTTTACTTTACTTATTTTCTTGTGTGAGCCCAACTATTTATATCATAATAACCAATTGATATGCGAATGCATGTATATAAATATATATACATGTATGTATGTATAAATCCAAACTCGTGATGTTGAAGTTTTGTACAACATAGGATTTCATTAATACTTTTGATGGTGTAAAATATGGGTAACTACAAATGTTTAAGCAAATGTCACTTATTGGCTAAACCAATTGTTACACCAATGTCTATTAGGACAAAATTATTGAATATAGTAGAGATAAAAAATAACTGTAAGTGCTAGTAAAAAGTGTGTTTATTGTGCACATTTCCATTTATATTTTGTCAAAAGCACACAATTTATTTGAAAGAATTGCATATTGGCATACTATGGTGAGAATGAAACATTTCAAAAATATGAAGTTTTCTTTGAAGCATTAAAGAACCATGTGGAGTTTCACTACAAAATTCTTCTTTTCTATAGTTAAAAATTGGACATTGGCATTGGCTTTATTTTCACCAATGTAGGGCTATACCTGCAAGATATTTGAACTTACACTATGTGTCTCAGCTTTCTTTTAAATCTAAGGCACAAGATCTAAACATACCTTCTAAAATTTGTTCCTCAAATTATTCATAAGTTTTGAGTTGCGTCTTGTTGAAACTTTGATCCCAATGCTTGGTGCTTATGTTTAAAAAACTTTGACATGAACCATAAATCACTGTAAAAAACTGTCACGCCTCAAAGGGTACCATAAACATGACAGTTCGTCACACTCAATATTAAAGCTCAAGTATGACAACCTTAGTCATCCCATAAGCTTCAATATTGGATGTAAGGCGTACACTCACAATCATAAAGGAGCAACTTTGAAACAAGTTGTTTAAGAAAACATTTATATAGCAGTTTAAGAATGGAAATCATAACATAATATCTAGAATATGGAAATATAAAGATCTTACAAATATCAAAGGGACATTCCCCTATCAAAAGATATAATCTATCATAGTCTATTCAAAATAATTATATGGAGATTTACTTAGAAGTCTAAGTCTACATCTAGTTTTTGACTTTTTCCAAAAACTCCTTAGGCCAAAAAGATAGTGATGCGGATCTGACTACGATCTTCAATGAAAATATGATCTCGATCAATTTAGGGTTTTCTAGTTGATATGAAATTGAATAAATTAAAGGGATATGGATGAAATCGTCGCTCGACAGGATCCATGAACAACAAAATCAAACTAGTTTGCAATCAAATTATAAATCGACAGGTTCCACGAGCTATAAAACAATCACGGGGTCAATGAATCACAAGATTCAAAAACGGTGTTTGCCACAAATCTATATAACTCAAGATTTGATAAGAACAAATGATTACAGAGGAAAATTGTTTCTCAATAATCTAAAAAACGACATAGGTTTTCTCACACAACAATGTGCTGTCAAAAGGTAATATCCGAAAAACTGTCCTCATACAAATGACCAAGGACAATATACATAACCCTAAGAAAACCTAAAGACATCAAAAGACATTAAACTTCGTCCAAAGAAAAGCTGGCAGCCTAAAAATACATATGGGCGGCCTAAACATAAAACAAGAAAAATAAGATAAAACTCGTCAAAAGAAGGCTGACATGTAGGCCGGCGGCTTAAACACTTAGGCCAGTGGCTTAAGAGCCGGCTTATCTCCCTGCGCTGCCCCTTTCGCCTCTTGACTTGCTCCTTGCTGCTTTTCCCTTTTGTGTTCCTTTTTGTATGACTTAGGCAACTAGATTCCTATCATTACCTCCCGATTGAAGAAGATTCATCCTCGAATTTTGATTCTTCTTTTTCTAAACATTCGGGGTAGTCATCTTGCTAGTCCAAGCAAATAAACTCCTAAAGCCTTTGATCTTCTTAATGTGTAACATCTTGATCTGCTGCACCTCTTTCAAAACTCATAAGTAGAAATTTGTAAGTTTTTCCCTGGTGCTGAATGGTGTATTCATTTTTGTACCCATCAAATAAAGCCCGATAGTAATATTGCCATGGCCTCCCAAGAATCGAATGTGTAGCATCCATGGAAACTACATCACACAAGAAATCATCAGAATAATTACCAATGGAGATAGGAACACAAACTTATTTGTGTGCATGAATTGCTCCCTGATGATTAAGCCAATGAAGGGCATATGGCCTTGGATGTTGCTCCACCTGTAAGCCCAATTTAGAAACTAATCCAATTGAAATCACGTTGGCACAATTGCCCGTATCAATCACAGTTAGACAAGCTTTCCCCTTCACTAAACTCTGAATATAAAATAGATTTGTCCTTTGATCTGGATTGGCCTTCTCCTGCTGAAGCAATAATGTCAATGGACCATTAGGCACATCTAACTCAATCATGCCTTCCTCACCACTCTCCTACTTCTCTTCCTCACTTTCAATCTTATCATCTTTTAGAATCATCACCCACTTGTTAAGACATTGAGAAGCAATATGTCTATGCCCCAAACACTTGAAACATTTGATTTCTCTACTCTTCTTTTGTTCTGGAGCTTTTTCTTCAACTTCCTTCCCCTTATTCTTTTCCTTCCGTTCCTCTTTCCTTTCCTCCTCATCAGATTTATTGTGATAATGGGACTTGTGAGACCTCCTGTGTTGTTGTCTTTCAACCCTGCTAGCTAATTTGTTGACATCCTCAAGAGTTTGATATTGCTGAAGTTCAACAACATTAGTTATATCCATCTTCAGCCCATTGATAAACCTAGCAATAGATTCAAAAGTAGATTCCTGAATGTCATACCTAGCCATCGATTTTTCAAATTCCTTCATATACTCTTCAACACTCCTCTTCCCTTGTGTCAAAGACTGCAAATCTATTAATAATTCTTGTTTATAATATTTAGGAACAAATCTGCACTTCATCAGTCTCTTCATTAGTGCCCAAGAACGCATTTTCTCTTCATCTTCCCTTCTTCTCTTAGTCTGTAACTTGTCCCACCACAAGTTAGCATAATCTAAAAATGCTAGTGAGGCTATTTTAACCTTGATGCGCTCATCCCATTCATAGCATTCAAAAACTTTCTCAACCCTCGGCACCTAATCTAAAAATTTCTCCAGTTTACTACTTCCTATGAATGGTGGAATCTTCAATTTTATATTTTCAATCCCCTATCACCTATCATCCCTACCATCACGCCTCCTATTCCTTCCACTATTCCCATCGGATTCTTCACTAGAATGTTTCATATCGCTTGAACGACTCTGGTTCCTTCTATCTCTTACTTCTAATCTCTCCAGAATTCTCCTGACATCCTCTTGCATCCGATTCACTATAGTTTGTAATTGAGTGAATTCTTGCCTTGTCACAACATCTCCTTCACCACCACCATCCCTTCTAACCCTAGGGTTATTCCCATTCATGTTGTTACTATCATCAGGCGACATCTACACAAACACCAACAACCAAACCACAATACAACAACCTAACCAGAGAGCAGAAATTCCCCAAAGAAAATAGAAGAATTCAAAAAGAATTTTTTTAAACCAACCTATATGAAAGCCGTGTCGCACGATTAATCTCTGCACAACCTTTGCTCTGATACCAAACTAATGTGGATTCGACTACGGTCTTCAATAAAAATATGGTCTCGATCAATTTGGGGTTTCCTAGTTGATGTGAAATTGAATAAATTAAAGGGATATGGATGAAATCGTCGCTCGATAAGATCCACGAACAACAAAATCAAACTATTTTGTAATCGAATTATAAATCGATAGTTTCCATGATCTATAAAACAATCATGATGTCAATGAATCACAAGATTCAAAAACAATGTTCGCCACAAATCTATATAACTTAAAATTTTGATAAGAACAAATGATTAAAGAGGAAAGTTGTTTCTCAATAATCTAAAAAGCCACAATAGGTTTTTCACACAACAATGTGCTTTCAAAAGATAATATCTCAAAAACTGTCCTCATACCAATGACCAAAGACAATATATATAACCCTAAGAAAACCTAAAGACATCAAAAGACATTAAACTTCATCCAAAGAAAAGCTGGCGGCCTAAAAATACATATGGGTGGCCTAAACTTAAAACAAGAAAAATAAGATAAAACTCGTTAAAAGAAGGCTGGTAAGTAGGACAACGGCTTAGAAACTTAGGTTGGCGGCTTAGACACTTAGATCGGCGTCTTAAGAGTCGGCCTATCTCCCCTGCGTTGGCCATTTCGCTTCTTGACTTGCTCCTTGCTACTTTTCCCTTTTGTGTTCCTTTTTGTACGACTTAGGGTAACTAGATTCCTATCAAATAGCACCTCAGAGAAATAACCCCGGCGCTTCAACCATAGATAGGGGTGCTATAAAAGGTTTCTATAAGGAGTAAGCTTCTTGCTTAATGAGAATTAATTCCACAAGTAAAGTACTCATCAATCAATATTCAATCAAGTTATTTAATCAAACATATGAGATGCAATCAATCACATAAACAAGCAATACATACACTTTTTTGAGAATCATATTTTCTAATTCAATCTATTCTTCATTCTTAGATTAAAAGAATTCTGATGGAATTCCCATAAATAATAGATATGATCGGTGGTTAGGTATTCCGGACAACAAGGCCATAGTTCGCAAATGAAGTTTTTGTAGTTTTTGTATAGATTCCTACTAACCACTAAATTGTAGTTGATTCGGGTGCCTACTTAACATTTAATTACGGACAATCAAAGATATAAACATATTTTTGGGTCCTTGACCTCATTAATATGCCCTTGTCCCATCAAAGGTATAGTAATGAATGTAATGTGACTCACTACATGTCATGCATGAATCATCTTATTCAAGTCATCATGGCATAATATTTAGACATTTTATAAGTTATCATAGAATTTGCAGATAAATAATTCCTATACTAAATTAAACAAGGATTAGTTAACAATTCTTGCCTCGATATACTTATCATAATTTCAATCATATAAGTAAAACACATGTGCTATCATTTTTTATCTTTGCCTCAAGTCTAGTACCACTAAACTACAAGCAAAAAAACATAAGTACAAAAATGCGAGAATTTAAATTCACTTGGCTATAGTAGCAGAAGCTTCTTAGTCGAAGTAATCTTCCGGGTAAGGTAGCTCAGACTTTGCATCACCTATACAAAAGAAATACCCAAAATGAGTATTTCTTGGAAGTTCTACTTAAACTTGCAACTTTATTCTACTAAGTTCGTCAAATTATATAGAGTGAAATTATCACTTAAAATGGTCATAACTTGCTTATTTTAACTCGGAATTTCGCATACTATATACCGTTTCCTACCTACTTGAAAATATCTATCTATTTCTGAGGTTATTTTCTACATAAAGGTCATTTGGGTCTCTAAAGGAAATGGTACATAATTAACACGAAAATTTCTACCTTTAAAAACATGATTTTTCTAACTTTATATCAACCAAAAATTTCATAGAAAAACATATAAGTATATATATAGTTGAAAAATCATTTTAATATATATGCAACTCATAATAAACACATGATTCTAATGACGTTGTTTCAATCAATAATTTTTCATACAACAATCTTGTTTTGGTAGTTGAAAAGTAAAGTTTTGACAAGGTTATGTTAAGTTGTTTGAAAATAAAACTAAGAATTTTTAAGTCATTAGATATGTGATATAATTTATTTTCTTAGATTCTTAAAAGATAACTTTTAATTCAAAAACTTTAATCTTTCTAAGTTATTTCCAAATTTTATTTTCTAAGTATATTCTACTTGGTAAGTTGATTTCTTAACTTAGTTTGGAAAACTTGTGTTGATCTTTTACTAAAAATGCAAGTAAGGATTTTATAATCTAGTTTTTAAAAAAATTCCTTGTAGAAGGGTATTATCAATCTCAAGGTCTCTTAATGGTAGTTTGAAATAAAATGAGGAGTTTTCTTTAATTGTTTTTGCAAAAGTTTTGTATATCATCAACACTTAGAATCTATGGCAATTTTTTAATCAAAATCCCCTGTAAAGTATTTAGTTGAAATAAAATCCTACGTCTTAAGGAAACTTTTTCCTAAGTGATAAAATTAATTTTTAAAGTAAGTTGGGCTTATTTTCTTTTACTTAGGAAATAATATTTTTCTTTTTATTAAGACAACTATCAAGATGATCATGCATGAAGTATGAATATCTTGCTAGTAACATGACAAAAATAATAATTATAAGATAGAAAAATATAAGAATAGCCAAGGAAAATATCAAGTATTGGAAGTCTTAGCTTGATTTCAAGGCTTCCTAACTTAGTCATAGGCAAGTCCAAAGAAAGAAAAACAAGTGAGCTTATATGCTCTAAGAAATATATATATATATATATATATAGATACATAAATATAGATAATATGATATAAAAATTAGGTTAGGACAATAATAATAATACGTACATAAATATAACAACATAATAATAAAATAACATAATATGAAATTTATTCATGAATAAGAATAAAACATGAACATAATGTTACTTCTATAACATGTAAATGTTTAATAAACATACACCATGATCATGCTAAGTTACATGATATAGTAAGAATATGTGGGTAAGATATTTACCTAAGATAGAAATTTTGTTAATAGATTAAGAGAGTTTGTGTAGTATGTGTGTAGGAAGTATGTAGGAAAATGGGTAATAAAAAAAGTGAAAAGAGGAATTTTTAGAGAGAGGATTTGTGGAGTAAATTTGAGAGAGTTTTGTTAAGGTAAATAAATGTGTGAAAGAAATGGAGGTAGAGGGGGTATTTATAGAGTTTTGAGAAGTAAAAATTGTGTGATTAAATAAATTAAAAAAGAAATAAAATAGGGATGAAAGAGAGAGAGGGGCCAACGTGATGAGGAGAGAGGGGGAGAGAGTGATTTTTTATTTGTTTTGCATTTTTATTAATTAAAAGCAATAAGTGGTAAAGTATGATGTGAATAAAGATATATGAGAAATGTAAAAAGTAGAGAATAGATATGTAAAGTATAAGAATAGGTGTAGAAAAAGTAGAAATATGTGAACAGTAGTGAATAGTATAGAATAGTATTATGAATAGTAGATAAGACAAATTAATACCGGTAGTAAAAAAATACACGTAATTAAGCTATATTTATATTTTTATATATCGAAAAATTATAAAACTAGTATTTTTAAAATCCTTGTATTTTTACGAGTTTATTGGTGTTATAGGAATATTTTTGCCGTCAAGTGTATTGGGGCGTAGTTTCGAAAATTGATCATATTCGGATCCGAAAGACACTAAAAATTATCTAATCTCATATTTTTAGGCTTCCTTATATTATTATGAACTATTTTCTATAATTATTTCAATTTCGTTGCTTAAGGGTTAAGAGCGCGGGATTGTCGAATCTAAATCTACTAGGGTTTGATATAGATTTTTTTATTTTAGAATTTCTGGTTGACCTCCAGTTTAAGGTTTAAATATAAATCGTATCATAAAATCTAGGGGATTATAGAAACTTTCACGCCCCGAATAGGGCCAAGGTATGTTTAGTTTTGCCACTTATAAGACTTAGAAGTTAAACATATAGGCTAGCCTAACCATTAAATCACCGTGATTGTTTTCTAACCAATTTTAGATTCTGAAATTATTTAGTTAGGTCTTGGAAACATTTGATAAGTATCATATAAGGCTACTATTGGGAATAAGCCAAACATATATAGATAAGTATCATATAAAATACGTATCAAGTATTAGGATCTCAAAAGAGTATCTTGAAAAGTACTAAAAGTAGAGTAATAGTATAAGTATCTAAAAATTGAATACAAATCAAAAGGGCTCACAAAAAGGCCTAAAACATAAAAACAATTTTCAAAAGTATCATAGAATACTTAACAAGAATCAAGATAAGCTCTGCAATCCTAGTTACTAAATGTCGAGCCTGGATTTTGAAAATCATCTGGTTCATTTCTTTTAACCCGATTCACATTAAACCATAACCCATTTGACATGAATCCTCGACTAGGGATTAAAAGAAATTTAATTTTGAAAATATTTTGGAGTCGCCAACCGATAAAAATCGGAAAAAATGAAAAGTTAGGATTAATGGGTCAGTTAATCCTAACTTAGCTACTAGTCTGTGGAAAATTTGATTTTAAAACCAAACTTTTTTTAAAAAAATACCAGATATCTGAGTCCGGGGCTAACCTATTAAAACCTAAGCGGTTACCACTTTAAGTTTAAAATTTAGAATTTATCCTTTTCTAAAAACTTGCAAAAGAATACATCAAAAAAATAATAACAATATTAATAAGTCAGAAATCATTTTTTATAATTTCCTAATTAATTTTTAGAAAACATATAACAATTACAAAGAAAAGCAAAACATTCAAAGATTATACATATAAAAAAAAACTTATAACTACATCCAGAAATAATTGCAAAAGTTAAATATTTATAAAGAAAAATTAATTAATAAGAAATAATATATCAAATACATTTTTACCATATTTAAATTTTTAGAAAAATAACAAACTAATAATATTTAAACTTATAATATCTAATTAACTACATAATAAACAAAATAAATAAATAAATAATTTTTATTTTTTAATGTCGCCCCGAAGGTGCCTACGTACTCGCTAATCGAGATCAGACAAAACGTAGTTCTTTTAAAAAGAACTTAGTTTGTTGATCAATTTTATATTTTTGAACTATTCTCACTTTAAGTTCATTAAATTTTGAATTTTTATGAAAACCAATTTTGATGATCCTATGATCTAATCAATTGATTTTTATTTCATAAAAAATATATTTTTCTAAGTTCAAAAATCGTTTTTCTAAAAAAAAATTAATTTATGACAATTCATGGCTAATTTAATGCTACATGAAAATCAATTTTGATTAAACAATATTGAATATTTTCATAGCAAATTTATGAAAACATTTTTGAATAAATTTAATTATTTTCAAAGTCAATTTATGAAAATAATTTTGAAAACTTTGAATATTATCTTCATAGTAAATTTATGAAAATATTTTTTATAAAAACTTGATCATGAATCTCAAAAATATTCAACAACAATTCATTCATCTTTATTCATCTCTTTCATTATCCACAAAAAATTTAAAAAAATAAATCATTTTATTCTATTCAAAAAACAATTTTCATTTCTTATTTAATAACAATTTTGGTTTAAAAAAAATCCATTTACAATTTATTATTTTTCAAAATTCAATAATCATCACATATGTTCAGAACATATTCAAAATATATCATAACAAAATTAAAATACAAAAACAAAACATCTCATGCATCAAATATATATTTAAAGATCAATTTATATGCAAATACGTATTCATAAAATATTCAAAAATATCAAAAATTGTTAAAACATGTAAATTTATATTAAAAATAATTATTCTAATTTTTTTTAGATTTTTCTGAATTTTTTTGGATTTTTTACGAATTTTTATTAATTTTTTTCCTATTTTTTCTATTTTCTGAAATTAAATATATAATAAATTAACAATAAAATATTGCGGACTAACCTGGACCGTTGGATTTTCTCGGATCAGATCTCAACTGTCTGATCTGTGGACTAAATCTGACCGTCTAATCCTTTGACTAGCGATCTGGCCCGTGGATCTGCTTGATCAAATCTGGACTGCGGGATCTGCTGACTTTTGACCGACGACCGTTGACCGACGACCGACAATCATTGACCGACGACCGACCGGGTTGGATTCGGATTTCGGGTGGATCTCGGAGCTCCGTCGGGTGAAGAAGATGATGACGGTGGTTTCAAAGCGTTCCTCGGCCGATTCTGGTGGTCCTCGATCCCAGAAACCTTGTCGGCTCGACGTGAATGGAGGAGCCGCGTCTGCTGGTGGTGATGGTTCACTCCCAGAACCACCAGAAGTGGTGGTTCGTGCGGTGGTTGACGGTGGCAAGGGTTAAAAAATTCCAAAAATTTGCAGAAACTTCCAATTGCAAATTCGAGCAAATCTAAGTACTATAATCAATAAAAAACACTTCCTAAATGATCCTAACACTCTTTAATTGGATCGAAATCCTCCCGATCACTTCGAATTTGCAATTTTTGCAATTCGAACACTTTCTCCTCTATTTTCAGATCTCGATCTTATAGTGTGTATTTTGCGAAATTGAATTGTGCTTTCTGCTTGTGGGGATCCTATTTATAGAGTTCGAAACAATTTGTTGTTTTGAAGCTTTGTAATGGTTCAATTTTTGAATCACGAATCGTTATATTTTTCAAATAAGAACGATTCAAAATTAGGACTCGATTCGTGATTGTTGGTTCAAATTGATCACGAATCTTGTGTCTACAGATCATGACTCCTTGATTAAGTGTATTTAATTTGATCAATTGATACAATTCGGCCAATTTTGAAATTTGAAAAATCATGTCCATTCGAATTTTTTCCAATTTTCATGACTCATTAATGTGCCTTTTGGGATGAAATAATACATGAATTGTGTATAGAAGTGATGTATCCCATGCCTAGTTTGTGTGTACAATTAATTTCGAAAAAACACAAAGATTCATTGATCAAATGGTGTCTCAAAGTGGATGAACCGATGCGTCTTTTGGGAAAAAAAATTGAACAAAAAGAGGCAAAATCTGCCTTGGGCTAGGATCGAACTCGGGTCCCTTTGCTCTTGTGTCCATGGTCTGAACCATTAGGCCGTTGGCCTGTGCCTTGGTCATATAGCTAACCCACTAATACTTAAGGCTAATAAAATATGTTATATTGAGCTCAAATAATTATTTATTTCAATTTTTCTTACATATATTTTATTTATATTACTATTATTCATTTAATTATATTATTATTTTATCCTCTATTTTTTTATTTTTTATTTTCTCTTATACTATTTTTTATTATTATTATTATATTTTTTGATGACATTTATTTATTATAGACTTAAGTCTATTTTTTAATTGGGCAAAAATTGGGTGTCTACACTAATCTTGTCAAGAAACTCCTTATAATCCATATGATACCCTAGACAATCATATGCATCATCCTCGGATCCATCAAAACCTGAAAAAGATAAAAGTAGGCTGAAGCCCTATATGACAACAACATAAGCATATACGATATAACCACACACATGTATTCTAAGTGCAACAGAATAATCAACAGTTTATATCTTTAGTTAAGGTTTAGAAAAACAATAATAGAGCATTCACACTTCGTTAGCAAGCTAAGAACTTAGGGGTCTTAAAAACAACAACTACTCAAGGGATTGACAAAGGCAGGCCGAATACCTTTATCCTTATCTTTAATTAAGTAAGTAAAAGTCTCGTTTAAGGGTTACAGTCATTATGCGTTTTTAATAATTTCAATCCATGAATAATTCTATTCGACTGATCTCATAAACATAAACCAGACTATATTCACAGAATGTAAGTAGACATTATCCTGCTACTTTTTCTCCTATTAGCTACCCGTTGAGCTATCCTTAATAGTCTAAGCACCAACTATCATGTTAGCACTGCAAAACAAGGCTGGCCTCCTTTAGCCAAGTCTAAGAAACTATAAACTCCTGAATTTTTCATAATTTTTATAAAAAGGTTCTAGAGTTAAATACCAAAATCAAGACCTTGAAAACCCACCCAAGTTGAGATCGAATTCTAAATAAGATTAAATACAAAATTCTTAACCTTGAGAAAAAGGAGAACCCTCAAAACAAAATAGAAAAATCCAACAATCGTTTGATTCAACATCCGTACACCAACTAAATCATTTATCTAATCCCTAATATGCAAATTAAGATGATATATCCAAATAACACTCGATGACAAAATACTAAAACCTTAAATTTTTTGATGAATTTTAGAATCATAGTTTTCAATTATCACCAAAAGTTAAACGAGTCAACCCATAACCCCAGATTTGGTTAACCAATCCTGAGAACTAAAAATATTAAATAATTCAAAAATAAGATAAAATAAAATAAAATGTTGAACAAAAAATATAACACAGTCAAAAACCCTAAAATTTTATGATCTTATGAATAAATCAAAAAGCCGGAAGTCAAACCAGAACCTTAAAAGTCAACAAAGTCTACAACAAACTCTAGTGTTTAAATCCTGCAATCCTGCACTCTTAAACCCTAAGCAACGAATTGAGATAATTATGGATAATAGTTTGTAATAATATAGGGAAGCTTAAAAATATCAGATTCGTTAATTTTTAGTGTGTTTCAAACCTGAATAAGATTCAGTTCTTAAAAAGCGTGTCTCGGGGCTTGGAATAGTAAAATATTTCAATGACATCGTTAGATTCATAATAATACAAGGATTTCAAAAATATCAATTTTATAATTTTTCGATAACTAAAAATATAAGATATCACATTTTTACGCATTTTTTCCTTACTACTGGTATTTTAATTGTCTAGCTTACTATTCATAGTATAATTTCTACTATTCATTACTATTTCATTATCTTTACTTTTTCTTACAACCTATTTTGACACATTACCATACCTATCTATTACAATTTACATTTCCCATACAACTTTATTTACATCATACCTTATACATTATTTCTTTTCATTACAAAAATACAAAACAAATCAACTCATACCCTCTCTCTTCCCATATGTGTCGGCCCCTCCCCCTCTCTTCTCTAATTATTTTTCTTTTTCAATTTATTTTATTGCATCTATTTTCCCTCCAAAAACTCTATAAATACCCAATTTCCCTTCATTTCTTTCGAACACTCATTTTACATAACAAAACTCTCTCAAAATTTTTTCACAAATTCTCTCTACACAAATCCTCTCTAATAAACTCTTTCCAGCATTTTTCTCTACATAAAAACCATCTACCACATATTACTACCCACATGATTTTACAACCATCATCTTCTTCCTTTAACCTAAACATACCTTTAGGTAAAGATTTTCTAATTTCCCATGTTATGTAACTTAGCATGACCATGGTGTTGTTTCTTAAAACTCATGTGAGTTGTAGAAGCAACAACATGTTCATGTTTTTTTCTTGCACATGCCAAGAATTTTCGATATCTTATTTTGTTATGCTATATTATTATGTTGATATTATTGTTATTATGCTCCTAACTTAAGTTTTTATATATATTATTATCTATATGTATATCCATATATTTCTTAGAGCCTAAATGCTCACTAACTTTCACTAACATGCTCTTACTATTATTATTGCTCTTATTGTTGCTTTTTCTTTTCTTTCTTTTTCTTTTTTATTTTGGACTAGCCTATTCTTAGTTCCGAGAAGCCTTGATGAAGCGAAGGCTCCTAATACTTGACCAGAATATCTTGATGAAGGTAAGGTTCCCAATACTTGATCTTATTACTTTGCTTATTATTGTTTCTTATATCTTTCCTATATTATTATGTGATATTCTCATCTTTTTTATAGTACATAATCATGTGCATACATCATTATAATAATATTGTCTCAATAAAATTAAAGTAGAATATTCTTTAATTAAGGAAAAATAGGAACCAAACTCTTTTATTATATAACTTTGAACCTAAATAAAGATTTTGTCATAAAAAATATAGAAAAATTATTTTTTATAAATTCTTTTCAAAAATTTGGACAAACCTATCATAAATTTTCTTTAATGACAATAAAGATGATTGTTACCAAAGAAATTAACTAAGGAAATAAACACTATCTTTTCATGATAAGTAACAAGATGTTTTTTAAAACTTAATGTTAATAATTCTTTGAAACAAATTTTTCATAAAAGCTTACTTATAAGATTTTCACCAATTCCATAATAAAAACCAAGAACTAGACTAGTTTTCAAAGTTAAGATAAGAATCAACCCAGTAGTATGATAAACCCACTCAAAGAAATAAAAGTTTATCAAGTTTCTAAATGATAAACTCATTTTCAAGGAAATAAAATAATATAAACATGATAGGCTTCAAAAACAATAGATATTATCAACAACTTAAGAAAATATTGAAAGTGATTCTTTTAAGTAAAAAAAAAAAATTCGCAAAGAACTTAAAGGACTAAGTTTTTTTTTTGGAAATAAAACTTATTTTTAAAGAAGTTAGGAAATAGAAATATAACAGGAAAATCTCTATTTATAATCTTCAATTAAAACCATTTAAAAAGGGAAAAATATACGTAATACAACTCAAATTTTTAGAAACCATCAACAAATTATGAAAATTTTGGAAACTTTATTTTTACCACTAGAGATAAAATTTGTACATATACTAAAAGATTAAAGTTTAGAAAAATTAATTTTTCTTAGAAAAGAAATTAGAAAACAAAATTTATGAGAATATATTCATTTATAATAACCCAAGAATTTATAAAGTTATTTATAAACACTTAAAGAGGAAATTGTTAAAAATTCAAGCTTCAACACCCTAAGATAAATTGTTTTATGAAAATAATCATTGAGACAACAATATTAAAATTTTTCATACAATATGAATCTATATATTTATGTATTCAAAGAATTTTTCAACCGTATAAATATCTATACTTATGCTAAAGGATTTTTGGATAAGGAAAAATTTGAAAAATTGTGTTTTGAGGAATTAGAATTTCATAATGATTTTGTACCCTACCGTTGTCAAACTCAAATGGCTTTTTATGGTAAAAATAACTTTAGAAATAGATAAGTCTTTTCAAGTAGGTAGAAAACGATATATAATATGCGAAATTTTGAGTTAAAATGAGCAAGTTATGACCCTTTTAAATTGAACTTCATTCTACGCGATTTTTGACGAGCATATTAAAATAGAATTAGATATTTTAAGTAAAACTTCTACGAAATACTTATTCCGTGTATTTATTTTATCTAGGTGATGAGGAATATGAGATTTCCCTTCCTGAGGATTACTATGACTAAGAAGATTGCGAAATAGACGAGTGAGTTATACTTCTTAATTTTGTTACCTTGCTTATGATGCTTGTATAGAAGTGGCATTAGTATACTAAAAAAAGATAAAATAGACACGTATGGGGAATTCAGGGATATATATATATATATATATGCATGTGTGATTCTATCTTATGTGATAAAATAAGAATTAAGAATATCGCAACTTCGAATTGTTTGTTTAAGTATTTTGCCTACTGACATGTATGTTTGCTTATTGTTTGCTAAATTATTTGATCGCTCTTAAGAAACCTTAATAAGGTTTGGCTTAAGGAAAAAAATAAACTGTTTACACATAACATTTGTCGAGTCACATTTTTTTTGGAAGGTTGCTACTTCTACGCGTAGAGTTGGATGGGCTCTTATTAGGCTGGGATATGGGCCATGCTACTTCCTAGAGAATCTACATCACTCGGGGAATGCGACTCTAGGTTCGAAGCCATACCAACCGAACGCTTTGGGCGAGGGCCTGGGGACTAGCAGCAGAAGGTCGAGAGGATCTTCATCAATAATTCCCTAACCTTTGATACAGAAGGTTAAATCCGTTAAATATATGTTTTTTGGATAACTATATATATTTGTGTAATCATGTGATTTGATGCATAGCATGCATAGCATATGTATGAAAATTAAATAAACTTGTTTGATATCACGGTGCGAATAAAAGAGAATATCTCACTAAGCCAGTTGTAAGCTTATATCCCCATAGATTTTTGCTGAAACAAGTATATTAATGGCTCTATTCGAATATCATGACATTAAGGAAGTCATTGATGGATTTTAAACTCTTATGGAAGCAATGGGAACATAAGATGAAGTTATTTTGTAATTTTCTTATATGAAATGTATCCTAAGTTAGTATTTTGGAGATTTCTAAGAAATGTATTTATATAGACTTAAAGACAATAACGGGGGGATGGCCCTAAGATTTGTAATCAACCATGTTTAAGTTTTATGATAAGTATTCTCCTTGCCTTGTTACCTAATCAATATCAATGCAAATTGCGCTACTCCGATGCATTCCCTTGGTTGTGATGTATGTCTTGTGCATGATATGAAAGCCTTTGTGTGACTAAGGTAGTCATTCTTAGGCCTTAGTATTGTGTACAACGGATTGTCACGTTTAAGGTACCCCTTAAGGCGTGATAGAAACAACCACACACAACTGATCAATCAAATAATCAAGAATATATTAGTTATCTTAAGGTTTTAATTCATCTTAGGATATCTATCGCAATCAAGTAACGCGTGAGTCATTGCATACCCGGTAAGTGTTCTTTAGGCTAAAACCATTTTTAAAGACCATGAAGTTGAAGTTCTCGAAAATTTATAAAGCTAATTAGCTCTGTTCAACTTTGGAAGCAACTACTGACATCAGGCAAGTGCACCTACCGAAGTAACATAGAAAATATTAGGTCGTATTCCAGGGGATCGTTGGCATATATATTACTCACATTTCATCTATTATCTAGCAAAAGAAAATTTAAAAAATCGTGATAAAAACATAAGCTATACTAAAGTTAGTAAAAAAATATAAATGTTCTCAAGGAAAGATTGAAGATAGATTTGTAAAAATGCAAGACCAAAGCCCAAGGATTTACTTTACCAATTCTTTATCATGTGATTTCTTAACAAACTCTGAAAGAGAGTTGTTTCCTGACGTATTTACACTGTTGGATTCACTAGGGTAAGTTAAAACCTCTTTCAAGGTCAGTAACTATAGATCTAGACCAGATCATCCGAATTTCTTCACAAGTTATAAACAGTTTAGATTCGCGTAAACTTTAAGAATCCTCTATTTTAAAACCAATCTAATGAATTTAAAAAACAAAAGATAGAAAGTTTCACCATCTCTCCCTCAAGGCGATTATGACCAACTCCATTAGTACTCATAGATCTATTTAAAAGAATGATTTCTGAATCTATTCAATTGAAATCATACATGAATCTAAAAGGTGCATCACACGTTTAGACCCATGAAGATAAATTCAAGCTACTAATTACAAATACCCTACCAATATTTACTTGAAACCGCATTTGAAATCACATGACTTAGGATTTGAATTCATAAACCATAATACCACGAGAGCGTGAACCCTAAGTGTAAGCTCCTAGATTTTATGCTATGTTATATGCTTAAACCCCAAACCAGAAGTCAACCGAAAACCTTATAATCAACAAATCTATAACAAACCCTTGTAGATTTAGATCCGGCAATACCGTGCTTTTAATCTCTAAACAAGAAAATTGAGATGGTTGTGAATTATAGTCCGTAATAATATAGGAAAGCTTAAAAATATCAGATTCATCAAAATTTATTTCGTCTCTGATCCAAATAGGATCATATTTTGAAAATTGTGCCCTAGTGCACCGAACGGTAAAAGTATTTTGATAACACCGTAAGACTCATAAAAATATAAGGGTTTCAAAAATATCAATTTTACAATTTTAAGTATCTAAAAATATCAAATATAACTTAATTACGCTATTTTCTTTACTACCATATTAATTTGTCTTATCTATTATTCACGGTACTATTCTACACTATTCATTACTATTCACCTATTTCTACTTTTCTACTACCTATTCTTATCCTCTACCATACTTATCTCTTGCAACTTACCTTTCTCATACAACTTTATTCACATCATACCTTACATATTATTACTTTTTATTAACAAAAATACAAAACAAATCAAATCATCCCCCTTATCACTTCAAAATCGGTGTCCATCTTCTCTCTATCTATTTATTTTCTTTCTTTTTCATTTTATTTAATTTACACAATTTTCCCTCCATAAAACTCTATAAATACCTTCTCTCCTCCATTTCTTTCATACACTTATTTTGATGGGAATCAGGTTAATCATGTTACAAGACCGATCACTAGAGGCCAAGCTCGAGGATTGCAAAATCTTACCATGCGAGTTTTGTCAGATTGGAGTCGGAAAAAGCTAATTTGCTTGATGTTTCATCCATATATTATGACTTCAATGAGCTACACATCTCGGTGCTTTAGAAGGATGCGCAGATGAAGACTGGAGTGTCATGGCATGTAGGTCGCCACTTAGGCCGCCATCTTACTTTTTAGGCCGACAGCTTATGTATTTGGCCAAACTATCTTTTATTATTTTTCACTAGTGTTTAATAGTTTTTGCCTTGTTTAAGGGTTTTACTATAAATACCCTTTTCATGTAATAGACTCTTCAGTTTTTGAGTTTTTTTTTTTTAATTTTTTTTATGAATGAACTTGAGATTTTCCTCTGAAACTTCTTTTACTCTTATCAATCTGAGTGATTGAGGTGAGTGACAGTATCGATTCTTGTTATGAGTCATATCGGTGAGATCATACTAGGGCTATTCCATTGTTGCTGAGTCATATTCGTTGAGAGTTTAGACAATTATCCTTTTATTGTTTTGTTGTTTGGTTCGATTGTCGATTGGAATTTGAGTAAGTTTGGTTTGTGTGATTGATTGCTGTTTTTTAGTAATTGATGGTTTAGCAGTTTCTACCCTAGGCACATCAGAATTTTTGGTATCAGAGCATAAATTGTGATAAAAGGGGCAGTTGGTAAGTGGAAAGTTTGATCTTTTCTATTAACTTGTGTTATCCTATCAATTGTGAATCATTGGTTGGATTATTATTGGTTGTTGTGGATATTTTCAAAATTAAGGTTTGTAAGTGAGGTTGATCTTGTGTTTGAAGAGTAGTGAAATTAGGGTTTGCGGTTATGTTGAATGATAGTGTGAATGGGAATGATGTTAATAGTTAGGTTGTTGGAGGACAGGGTCGTTATTCTAAAGGTGATGTGAGATCTGTAGAAGATCAAATACAAGAGGTGCACACTTTGTTGGCTTATCTTGCTACGCAGGTAGGACATATAGCAGTAGGTCAACCACCAAGGGTTAATCAACAAACACCACCATCAGTTGTTAATCAATAAGTAATTCCTCCAGTTGTTATTGAGGGAGTTAAGATGGAAGAAGTAGAGAAGGAGTTAATAGGGAAGAAGATATAGAGGTGATGTTATGTATCGAGAAGGGAGAGGAGATAATTTGATGATGATGATTACTATAATCATGAGTTCCGACCACCTAGAGGGTTAGAGTATGTTAAATTACAAATGCCTTCATTTGCTGGAAGTGGTTCTACTAATGACTATTTGGATTGGGAGGATAAAGTAAAACTTCCATGGTCGCCCCAATAAAATATAACCAGATTGCATTGGAATCACATCACATAAAACTTTATCAAAGTACTTTCCAATGAAAGAGGCAATCCAAACCTTTTTTTTTTTAGCCGAATCCAAACATGTTCAGTCATCATAAATTCTCAATACTCATTCTGTATTTTGTAAGGTGATCGAAGTTTCAAAGTTTTGAAACTCAACTTTTCCACCAACAAGGTACTAGGAATATTTATAAAACTCCTACTATCGATAACTAGACTACATACCTTGTCATTCATAAAACATCTCGTTTGAAAGATAAGTTCACGTGGGAACTCATCACCATCATCATTCACTCGTATTTTACTCTTTTTTTTAATCAAACCTTAGATCTAAAGACCTAAATTTCACAAAAACCCTAATTAGACAAATCAAAATCAAATCTCTTTTTTATACAAAGTCTTTTCTTCTTCAACAAAATCCTATTCAAACCTTGAAATCACAATTTTTTTTGCATGAATTTCTTGTTTTTTTTTACCAAATACAACAACAATTATCAAACCCAAATCAAACAAATCGAAAATAAACAAAAAGACAAAAGGGATATGAATGACTCGAGTTACCTCTAACCGAATTGGATAAGGATTCTTATAAAACCTTTGCTCTGACACCAAACTGATATGATCTGCTATTGCTTCAATACCAAATTGGAAATTAATCCAAAGACCATCTAAGAATTGATGGAAAATAGTGACCCATTGCTTATATGGAAGTAAGAGCCTTGGTATAAACATAAAAAGCCACAATTGATGATGGAAAGCTGATTGACAAGTCAGTGAACGCCACAAGAAACCCCCATAAGTTCAAATGAATTCTATCTAGAATTCAAAGAGAAATAATATAAAATTTCATTCAACATAAAACTCAATCAAATGTTAACAATCAAATAGGTTTAATAAACTAAAACAAGGAAATCTAAAAGATAGAACTATAAAGGTAGGCAGCCTATATTACACATTGGACAGCCTAAAAATAAAAAAACAAGAAAACTAAATTATTTTCCAATTGAGGAAGGTCGGCGGCACTTACATCGGTGGCGTTGGCATTAAGGCTAGCAGCCTTAGTGCTGATGTACAGCTTCAACTCTTCAAGGCTGGCTATAAGTTGGCGGTTTTCATCTCTATTAGCCCCAATACTTGAAAGTCTTTAATCTTTTGTATCTCAAACTATTTTATAGGCTTCTTTATTTCATCGACTCGGGTTTTTATCTTTGGAACTCTAATCTTTTGGCCTCCAATTTCTTGAAATGTATTGTTGGACTTGAACTTAGTTGGCCCTAAACTTGATGCTATCTGTCACCCCGCCCCCGCAGGTGACAGCGATGTGATGCCAAGGCAGACAAATCACCACTAGCCCCCTAGTGGTAATGGCCGACACCACCATTGCATCATGGTGACCCCAACCAACGCATGCCCCATAGGGTACCCCAGCTCAACTGGTGAGAGGTGCTGCCTTTGGGGCAGGCAAAAGCCTTAGGTCTGGGGTTCGAATCCTAGAGTCTGCAGACTGGATTCAACTCTGCCTAAGGGTAACAATACCTATAGTGCCCGTGGTACCCTATGGGACATGCGTTGGTTGGGGTCACCATGATGCAATGGTGGCGTCGGTCATTACCACTAGGGGGCCAGTGGTGGTTTGTCTGCCCTGGCATCACATCGCCGTCGCCTGCGGGGGCGGGGTGTGATACTATCTGATTCGCATCATTTCCTCCTTCTTCGAAAAGATTCATCCTCAAATCTTCTTTCCTAGACTCTTCCATTTGATTAATTTGATGATTAATTCCATCTTTCAAACTCTAAATTTCATCAAACTCCTGTAGGAAGTCTTTCAATGGTGGTGTTTCATTTGGAATTTTCTTAAGACATAAATCCTTGATTTCCTACAGTGATGAATCAACTAGGAAAAGAATAGTTAATATCATTAGTGGAAAAACATATATCCTCACTTGTTTTAGTAATTTCACTCTCTAATGTTTGTGTTTCACACTTGAATTCTTTTCTCTCATTGCTCACTAGTGTATTTTCATCACTTTGTTTCTCACTCTCACTACTATCATTCTTTTCATCTTTCTCATTCTTTTCTAGAGCATTCTTTTCTTTTTCTCTTTCTATGAATTGTCTTGCAATCATCATCTGATCCTCAATAGCTTCCCATGGCTTACAAACTTATGTTGACAGCATTGACAGGAAAGCGATAGCCTTGGTGCCAACGTACAACTTCATCTCTTTAAGGCTGGCTATAAGCTGGCAGTTTTCATCTCTAGCAGCTCAACACTTGAAAGTCTTTAATCTTTTATCCCAAACAATTTTAATGGCTTTCTTAGTTTGCTTGACTAAGATTTTTATCTTTAGAACTCCAGTCATTTACCCTCCAATCCATTGAAATATATTGTTGGACTTGAACTTAGTTAGCTCTAAACTTGATGCTATCTGATTCGCATCAATATGTAAATAAAGTATCTTAATGGCGATCATCGAAATATTCACAAACACTTCAAAATGACACAAAGATAATACATAAATTTGCCAACAATTCAAGTTCCAATATATTTAGTATAATTTCAACAAGCACAATAAATCCTCATGCATATTCCATTTTATCTTTTTCCTATCTCTAGTGCCTATAAGCTACAAATACAAGCATAAGTATGTAAATTTGGGAGATAAAATCACTCAAACATTTCTTGCAAAATACTCTTTAGTTGTAGTAGTCCTCTGGATGTGACTCCTCCAATTCTTTGTCATCTAGATAAGAGAAATACCCTGAATGAGTATTTCATAAAGATTCTATCTAAATTTTCTAATTCTATTTCACTATTCGCATCACTTTTTCTTATTGAGAAATTTATAACTTAAAACGGCCATAATTGCTCATTTTAGCTTGGAATTTTGCATATTATTAGTCATTTTTTACCTACTCGAAAATATCTATCTGTTTATAAGATTACTTTTAATTTTTATGATCATTAAGGGATTAGACCATATCGATGTAGATTGTATCATACCTATTCTAGCCCTTGATTTTCTTGTTTTTCAAAGTTTTACTTCACTTGAACACTTTATAGCAAGCATAAAACATTACTACCTTAAAAAAATTCAATATTATAATTAATTCATATTACATATATGATCCTAGTGATGTTGTAAAAAAAATGATTTATCATACAAAATCTTTGATAGAAGCTTGAAAAATTAAGTTTATGGAAAACTCATGACTCTTAGTTTGTTGTAAGTGTCATGCGCCAAATGGTACCTTAAACGCGATAGTCTGCCACACATAATATTAAAGCATAAGTATGACAACCTTAGTCATCCGGAAAGCTTTGATATTGGGTGTAAGGCGTATCTTCACGGTCATAGAAGACCAACTTTGAAACAAGTTGTTTAAGAAGACATTCATAATAGCAATTAAGAATGGAAATCACAACATAAGCACCTTAAATATAAAAGTCTTAAAATATATCAAAGGGGCATTCCCTATGAAAGGTAAAGTCCAACATAGCCTATTTAAAAGACATACATTGGAGATTTACTTAGAAGTATAAGTCTACAACTAGTGTTTGACTTCATCCAAAAACTCTTGAGTCCAAAAGGTAGTACCTGAGAGAAATATCCTCTAGGCATCAACTAAAGGTAGGGATGCTGCAATAAATATCTATAAACAGGTAAGCTTCCTTGTTTAGAGAGAATTATTTCCATAAATAAAGTACTTGAACAAACAATATTTAAACAAGTTATTTAAACAAGCATATGAAATGCAAAACACGTAAGCAACCAATTCATATGATTTTTCGAGAATCAAATGTTGAATGGATTTACCCCTTCATTCGAGGTTAGGTATTCTGAGTCATAAGACCATAGTTCACAAATGAACTTTTTGAAGTTTTTATACGAGCCACTACTAGCCACTAAGATATAGTTAATTCGGATGTCTTCTTGCTATTTTAATCGGGCGAACATTCGCCATAAAGTAGAATTTTAGGTTCTATGGACCTCACTAATATACCCCCGTCCCACCAAGGATATAGTAATGAATGTAATATGACTCACTACATGTTATGTATGAATCATTTTATTAGAATAATCATGGCATAATATTAGATATTTTAATAGTGATTAGACATATCATTTCTATACTAAATCAAACATTATTTATTTAACAATTCCTGCCTCGATATGCTTAACATCATTTCAACCATATATGTAAGGCATAAGCGCTTTCATGTTTTTATCTTTTCCAAATTTTAATGGCACTGATCTATAAGCAAAAGTATAAGTACGAAAATGTAGAAAATCAAACTTACTCAGCCATGGCAGCAGAAAGCTCCTAGTCGAAGTAGTCTTCTGTATAAGGAAACTCGGGCTCTTCGTTGCCTAAATAAGAGAAATACCAAAAATAAGTATTTTTTAAAAGTTCTACTTAAACTTGTGAATTTTGTTTTACTAAGTTCATTAAAATTCGTATGCGGTGAAATTCCAACTAAAAATGGCCATAACTTGCACATTTTAACTCGGAATTTTGCATATTATATACATTTTGTACCTACTTGAAAATATCTATCTATTTCTAAAGTTATTTTTATCATAAAAGGTCATTTGGGTTCCAAAAAGATATAGTATAGAATCGATACGAAAATCCCAAACCTTAAAACATGATTTTTCCAAACTTTTTATCAACTAAAATTCCCATAAAACATAATATATATATATATATATAGTTGAAAAATCCTTTTCATACATATGAAAACTCTATTATACACATGATTTTAATGATGTTGTCTTATCAATGATTTTTCATAAAAAAATTTGTTTTACTAGTTGAAAAAGTGAAGTTGCAAATTATTTTAAGTTATTTGGAAATAAATCTAAAGATTTTTGAGTCATTAAATATGTGATTAATTTATTTTTCCTTAACTCTTAGAAGATAAATTTTGATTAAAAAAATTTAGTCTTTCCAAGTTATCTACAAATTTTATTCCCTAAGTAGACTTTACTTGGTGAGTAAATCTTGTTTTGAAAAGCTTTTTTTGATCTTTGTATTTATTAAAATATTAGGAGGATTTTATAACCAAGAAAATTTCTCATAACAAAGAATTATTAGCATTAAGATCTTAATGTTGGTTTTAGAGAAATAAGTAAAGAATTTCTTGGTTAACTTTTGAAAAGTTCTTATATGTTAACAATACTAAAAGCTATGATGACCTTTGTTTAAAATTTTTTGAAAAGCATTTTGTTGATATAAATTTTCTAAACTTTAATGAAACTTTTCCTAAGTGATAAAATTACATTTTTAAAGTAAGTTGGGCTTATTTTTCTTTTACTTAAGAAAGAACCTTTTTTTTATTATTATTAAGACAACATTTAACATGATCATGCATGACATGAGTTTATGGCTAAATAACATGACAAAAATATTTAATAAGAAAGATGGAAAATATAGAGATAAACAAATAATAAATATCAAGTATTGGAAGTCTTAGCTTGAATCAAGGCTTCCAAACTTAGACATAAGTAAGTCCAAAAAGAAAAACAAAAGAAATAAAAAAAATTTGTTTTGACTTAATGAGGAAAAGTCTAAGACTAGAAAGACTAGTCTTAATATAAAAACATGGAATAAATAAACAAATTCCAAAGCATAATAAATAAATAACATTTATGTTAGTGAGCTTATATGCTCTAAGAAATATACATACATAAATATAGTTAATAATATATAGAAGTTAGATTAGAACAATAAAATAATAACATGTAATAATATAACAATAGTAAAACAACATAATAATAATAATAATGATATTTGTAAACCCTCGTTTTCTTAAGTAAACTTGAGTTCGATTTCGAGAAAGATTTAAAAACCGGAAGTCGAAATCCTAAAAGAATAACTTTGGACCAATCAAATCTAGGAATCCTAAGTCCAGCAATATCAAGAAGGAAACCCCGAAGGAATAAAAACGAGCTAACTCTAAAGTAAGACTCTAAATTGAAAAGTCAACCGGAAACCCTAAGTCAACAAAATCTTAGAAAACCCTAGCAGTTTAGATCTGGCAATCCCGAGTTCTCAAACCAAGGAGTCGAAATATGAGTGGAAAGTGTAGATTTGCTCGTCTTAATATTAGAATGATAAACAATGTCCGATTAGTGAATTTTCGACCTATTTTGGCCCGATTGGATATAAGTCTCGAAAAGCGTACATGGGGCAAGGATATTAAATATATGATATTAGTACCGTTAGATTCTTAATTTCGTAATATTTCAGTTATATAATTTTTTGGGTTATAAAAGTTACAGTTATAACTTTTTTATCGTATTTTTATTACTACCGGTAAATTAAGTACCTAATCAACTTTTGTTTTTTTTACACTATTCATCAAGTACAACCACCCATACCCTATTCTTACATCCTTACAACCTATTCTTACAATTTTTACATCATTCCCTTACAAATTTACTTTTCCAATATATTTTGTACAAAACTACTCATTAAGTTTAAAATGTATTATACAAAAAAAAAAAATCAAAATACTCTCTCTCTCTCCCCCTCATAAGAACCGGCGTGAAACAAGGGCCCCACCCCACCCCCCCTCCCCCCCCCTCAAAATTAAGTACACATACAATTTTTTTTTTACTTCAAGTTTCCTTCATGTTACGAAAGAGCCAACGGTCCAAAGTTTAGATTCAAACCAACATGAAGTTCAAATGGCTACCACAGAAACTCAAAGGAATTCAAGTTCAATAAGTTTTCCTCAAGGACCAATCACAAGAGCTCGAGCTAAGAAGCTTCAACAAGCCTACAATAATCACTTCCAAGGCTTATTAGAGCATGCCAAGGATGAATCACAAGATTATCAAGGCTTTGGAACAAGGAGGGAGCAAGTATACTTCAATATTTTTGAAGCAACATTCAAATAGAGCAACATTCATTTAGGACGTATAAATTCCTTGTTTTGACCATCTTTGATTGGCTGCCAGCCATCATTTAGGACGTATTAATTCCTTGTTTTGACCATCTTTGATTGGTCGCCAGCCATCATTTAGGACGTATTAATTCCTTGTTTTGACGTTTTGTTTTCCTTGTTTTTGGTTATATAAACGTATTTGGTTGTTTATAAAAGGGAGATTATTGTTGAATGAAAAACCAAAGCTTTTGCTTGAATTCTTTGTGTTCTTGATTTAGAATACATGCTAAAGGAACATTCAAAGGAGATCTTGATCGCCTTTTTTGTGGAGTGTTTCGGAGATAGGGCTGACCTTGTTCTATCTATTTAGATCAAACACTAAACAAACCTATTTCTAATCCATCTTAGGGATTGATTACCGATAGAATTCATGGGTTTTTATTACTGTGCTGGGGGTTCATAATATCCAAAAGGGTTCTCACGCGTGATTGCGAAGGTTCTCGCATCATTTGATATCAGAGCTTTGGCTCTAGATCAGGTTATATCCTTCTTTTTATCTATCTTTGTTTTCTTTGAATTCAAATTCAAAAAAAAAAAATCAATAAAAAGATTACATATTTATTTCTTTTAGATCATAAAGCTCACATCTTGATTCTTGTGAGAACAAAAAGTTTGCACCTTTATTCATATTACATCATAAAAATTTGTTCTTTGATCTCTTTTTGGGTGTGATCTATTCAGATCTATAGGGAAACACAAGTTAGGGTTTTCAAATCTTCAAGTCTTGTGATTTGAGTTGAAAAAAAAAATTCGAAAAAAAAATTGGAAAATTGGTATATATAAAAAAAAAAGATCCTTTTTGTGACACTCATATTATCTCAGATTTGGATTTCTTGGAATCGTTCTAAAAGTGTGATTCAATTAAGAACGTGAAAGAAAACAAGCTTGAGAGGTGTGAGGAATACCCGAGTGATATATCTTATTCCTGAGAAAACACGAGTGGACAACTACATCTAATAGAGTGCAAACACGAAAGGGAGCATTTATGAGGAAATTTTTTTTATTAACGTGTGTTGATTTTTGCAGGAAATTATGTCAAGAAAGGGTATTGATGTTGGTAAGGATGATGGAGGAAGAGAAGGGGGTTTGATGCAAGATGCTAGGGCTTCGAAATATAGACGCTTGACTGGAATGTTAATGGATATGAAGGAGTCTATAGAAAATATTAATTTGAGGCTACAAGTTGTAGAGAAAAAGGAGTCGAGTTCTAGTGGAGTAAAAGGAGTTAGAATTTCCCCACCCCAGGTAGATGAAGTTGGGGATACTAATGATTATGTGGAGGAAGAATTTTAAGATAATGCCACCATGATAGCCAATAGAAGAGGAAGAGGTGGTAGAGGTGTAGGAAGAGGCCGAATGCAGGAAGGTTATATTACTGGTCGAAATAGGTGGAATGAAGACTATGTAGATAGAGATTTGGGTAATATTAAATTGAAACTTCCTATATTTCAGGGCAAGTCCGATCCAGAAGCTTATTTGCAATGGGAGAAAAGAGTTGATCTGATCTTTGATTGTCACTAGTATAGTGAAGAGAAAAAGGAGAAGTTGGTTGTAACTCAGTTTCAGGATTATGCTATTTCTTGGTGGGATCAATTGGTGACTAGCAGGAGGAGGAATCTAGAGTATCCTATTGACAATTGGTCCGATTTGAAGGCCGTCATGAGAAAGAGATTTGTCCCCAAATATTTTCAAAGGGAATTGATTCAAAGGTTACAATTGTTGAAGCAAGGTAGTAGGAGTGTAGAGGACTACTACAAGGAGATGGAGATGATTTTGACTAGGGCTGATTTAGTAGAAGATGAGGAGACCACCATGGCACGTTTCTTGGGCGGTTTGAACAAAGAGATTGCCGACAAAGTGGATTTGCTACATTATGAAGAATTGGAGGAAATAGTACATCTTGCTATTAAAATTGAGAAGCAACTCCAAGGCAAAGGTTCAACCAGGTATGTTTCCAAATCCTCTTCCAGTTATAATAATTCTTGGAAAGGATATGGAAAATCTGAATATAAAGTGGAACTAAGCCTACAGTGATGTATCAAAAGGTAAGCCTAGTGGGGATTCATCTAAGAAGCCCAAAACCATTGATCAGAAGGGAAGGAATAGAGATATCAAATGTTAGAAGTGTCAGGGTGTTGGACACATTAGTAAGGAATGTCCTAATAGGAGGACTATGGTGGTTAGAAATGGTGAAGTTGCCACTGATGATGAGGGAGATGATGGTGACAATGGAGATGACAACATGCCCGAATCGGAAGATTGTAGTGATGAGGGAAGTGTTGAGGAGCTAGTGACAGGTGATATTTTTGTTACCAGGCGTGCCCTTAACACACAGCTGAAGGAGGAATGTCATGAGGAGCGGTGAGAGAATTTATTCCATACTCGATGCCATGTGCAAGGGAGGACATGCATCATGATTGTTGATGGAGGTAGTTGTACAAATGTGGTGAGTACACTTCTAATTACTCGATTGGGATTGCCTATAGTTTCACATCCTAGACCATACAAGCTTCAGTGGCTCAGCGACTGTGGCGAGGTGAAGGTAAATAGGCAAGCTTTAATTTCTTTTTCCATTGGTAAATATCATGATGAAGTGTTATGTGATGTTGTTCCTATGCATGTTGGAGATATCTTATTAGGTAGACCTTGGCAATTTGATAGGAAAACAATGCATGATGGTTACTTAAATAGGTATACTTTTACTAAAGATGGAAGAAAAACCACTTTGTCACCACTATCCTCTAAAGAAGTGTATGAAGATCAATGTAAATTGGAGAGGATAAGAGAGGAGGCCGAAAGAAAAGAGCATGAAGAGAGAAAAAGCATTCTTGAGGGAGAGAAAAATAAGAGTGCAAACAAAAAGAGCGTTGAAGGTGAGTTGAGAGAAAGAAAAGAGAGGAGTGAAAAGCAAAATAAAGAACGGCCTAGAGAGCAAAAGAAAAAGAGTGTGAGTTTGATTGCTAGGACAAGTGAGGTTAGGCATGCATTGAAAGCCAATAGGCCTATATTTGTACTTTTGTACAAAGGGGTTTGTTTGGCCACTAATGATATTAACCCATCTTTGCCTAGTGTGTTTTCTGATTTGTTGCAGGAATTTGAAGATGTGTTTCCAGAAGAGATGCCTAGTGGACTTCCACCAGTGAGGGGCATAGCATAATTGACTTCATTCCTGGAGCTGCCATACCCAACCGATGTCACGCCCCAAAGTGTGCCCTACACGTGATAGTCCGCCACACTCAACATTTAACTCAAGTAAGACAACCTTAGTCTTCCCATGAGTTTGAACATCGGGTGTAAGGCTTGCTCTCAACATTTATAGGCCATACTTTGCTTCGTAGTAGCTTAAGGACATACATAGCAGCAAGAACGTAAATCATGAACGTCGTACAGAAAATTATTCTATTACATGAACTAGGGGCAACCCCCTATTCAATACTAAAAATTTTCAAGCTCACGAAATTCCTTGTATTATCCTTCGGACACTGGTTCCTGGAAACAGATTAGAAGTTCATTTCTACTTTTAAGACCCAGCCTTAACGAAAGCTCCTCAACCTTTAAGAGCTTACCTGATGTCCACGAGTCCTCGGAGATAACCAAAGGTATTCATACTGCAACAGGAAACTATTGGGTAAAGCTACGCTAGCTTAGTGAGTGAAAACTTCCGAATCACAATTAACACAAACATTCAAGCAAGTAATTATTCAACCAAATGAAATGCATCAAACGAATGAGTTCAACAAATATATGACCTATCGGAAATCATATGTGGATGGACTTATGCCCTCCACCCCGGGTTAGCAGATTAACGAATCCTACGGTACGACGCCGTTTAAGCTCACGGTCAACTGAACAATTATTCGTTTTATGGATCACGATTAAAACAACAATTTCGTTTATGGATCACGAGTAACCAACATATTCGTTTATGGATCACGAAAAACCACCAATGCTAATGCTCAATCTCCGTCGTGATATGAATAAATCCAATTTCAATTGAAGTCAAATACATTAGTTCAATTCTTTAGGTGACCAACAAGTATTCGCAGACATTCGAAATAAGATACTAGCTAATCATCAATAGCTTAACACCCGATTTCGATATTTCTTAAGTTCCATTTCGCACATCAACAGCAGACAAATATATAATTCCCATATACCCCATACATATCCATTTTATCTTTGCCTACACCACTAGTGCTGCTACATTACAATCACAATCATTAATTGAGAGTGAAAGTAGAAGTCACTCGGCCATGGTACGCCGGTCTCTTAATAACGGTAGTCGAGTGATAGGGTATCGTCGTACTTGGGATCACCTACCAAATAAGAACACCCTAATAAGAATCTCATTACTTTAACTAATCCAAGCTATGCATCTAAACTACTCAAAATCGGAATTCTCGCTATTTGCGGAAGTTCCAACTTAAAATGGCCATAACTTGGTCATTTTAACTCGGAATTTCGTAAATTTTATATCGATTTCCACCTACTTCGAATTATCTATACGATTCTAATATTATTTTCAAGTTTTGAAAATATTAAGGTCACAAAACAGAGGGACCAGATCTGCTTTGTAACGTTTCCGGTTCCGAAAAATTGTTTCGTATATGGTAAAAATTTTCCTAGTTGATGATTCATGTATAGATGGTAATGAATGTGTTCCTAGTATGAATGTTATGTAATGAGTTCAATATATGCATGATCTTGATGATTTGTGATGATGAACTCTTATGAACTTCTAATTATTATAAAACTCCATATTAATCACTTTTAAAAAGCTATTCTTTCCAAGTTTACATGTCCTAGGGTTTTTATTTGATTTATTTGGAATTTACTTGTTATCTAATAAAAATGAGTTCTCAACATCTATACTAATCATGACCTTCATATGCATAGAAATCCACATTTTTCACTTGGTAAATATGTTTTAAATCAAGCTATTCACAAAAATCCGAATTTTGGAAATTTCTTTTTCTTGCATTTCCTTGAGAAAACTTGTTTAATGCATCAAAAATTGAAGCTTTATTATATCTATTGTCTAAGGACTCCATTTGACTCATAAAACATTCAATTCAAGCTTAAGTACTAGTGTTCACGTAGGCATGATTCCAAATTACGAATTTAACTATAACTCACTATCTCAATATTTTTCATTTTAACTCCACTACTTGTTCTACATTTTACTCATGCCTAAACTCATCTAAACTTATGAAAATCATTCCTTAAGGCATCTATTACATATACCTTCCATTTTTTATGCAAAACATGAGTTTTAAAGTGGTTCAGGTAGTGTTTAAGGTAGGTTTCCAAAACATCCGAATTTTATCTAAGCATTTCTAACCAAAACTTTCCTTTTCAAGTTTCTAGTCTTCTATTCATGTAGATCTATCATCTAACCTATCTATATATAATCAAGGCTACATTTTTATGATCATCAATGCATGAAAATCAAAATAACCATATGAACATAATTGTAGATGAAGATGTGATGTCTAAACACTAGATCTACTAAATATAATCATGAATCATGAGTTTCATGGCATGAACATAAAGATCTATGCAAGATTCCTACTTTACATGCATGAACATGATGATATCTCTCAACAAAAACTCCTTTAAACTCTAGATCCTTCTTGTGATGGCTTGATATTCTTGTATAAGTGTTTTCATGGCCCTAGCATATATGCTCATTGGGATTAAATGTGAAAAACACACAAGAATGATCTTGCCATTACAAAATTTGGGAGGAATAAAGCTTGAAATCATAGCTTTGATGGAGATTTTGAGAAGAAGAGAAGATGAAACAACTTGTGGAGGTGTGTGCATGTGTGTGTGGGTCACGGCAATTTGAGAGAGAGAGGAGGGAGAGAGTTTAACCTTTGACAATTTTTGAAAGAGTGAAAATGAAGAGAGAGAATAAACATTTAGTATATATATTAAGTGGATTAGGGTTTTGGTTAATAAAATAAATGAAGAAAAGGCACAAATGAGGGGGAAAAGAGGGGAGGGGCGCCGGCCATCAAGAGGGGGAAGTGTGTGTGTGTGAAATTTGATTTTTTTTTTTTTTGTAATTTAGATAGTTAAAATGTAATAAATGTGATAATTAATTTAAGAGACAAAATTTTTTGGAAAATAAAATTGAAATGAGTAGTTGTAAGGATGTAAGAATAGGGTATGGGTAGTGTGTAGTGTAGGTTGTACTTGTGAATAGTAGACAAGACATCTACTTTACCGGTTGTAACGAAAACACGGAAAAAGCTATAACTGTAATTTTTATAGCTCGGAAAATTATAAAATTAATATTTTTGGAATCCTTATAAAATTACGATTCTAATGAATATTTCGGAACATTTTTTTGAATCCGTGGTTCAGGGCACGCTTTTCCGTAATTGAGCTCGGGAAGGCTCGGAATTGAAAAATTCCGAATTTGGAACTTTCAAAGGTTTAAAATATGCTTTAGAACAATAATTCATGTTCATTTACTTTATAAAACTTCTTTTATTATGAAATCGAAGAAAAGCCGGATCTAAGGTTTCTAGGCTCCTCTCACTAAGTTGGAATCGGACCGATATAGGGTTTCGTTCTCCGGTTTCCATAGTTTGTCCGATTACTATCCGATCACTAGGAGAACTAGGGTATATCTTATAAGAATAATAATAATAATAATAATAATAATAATAATAATAATAATAATAATAATAATAATAATAATAACAATTTAGGTAACTAATAATATTAAATCGTACTGGAAGACTCACTAATTACCGGTAGTAACGAAATACGAATAGATTTGTAACATCAGATAATTCCAGCTATTTGAAAATTTGTAAAACTAATAACTTAGAGATCCTTTAGAAATATGGTCTAACGGCATTAATAAGATATTCTTAACATTTCGAATCCCAGAGCGCGCTTTTCAAAACTGGCACCTGATCAGATTGGAATAGGTCGGAATTTCATTGATCTCATCTTTCCAGAGTATCCTAGACTTAATATGAACCAATTACACTTTTTCCTCTTGTTCCAACTCCTGGGTTTAGGAATACGAGATTGCTGGGTTGAGGTATGGAGTTTCTTGGGAGTTTTGGGGACTCAGGTTCCCTGGTTGACCTTCCGGTTTACCCCATTGCCAAAAATAAAAACTAATATTTTATACTTATATGACTTGTCTGGTTGGTGCGACTTAATTTAAGGTCGATTTTCATAAGTGTTTAATATCTCACAATGTTCTCGGAATTCCTTTAGATTGAGTTGTATTCCCGAAGGTTAATCACTATTCACTTCTTAACAGTTTGTTTTTAGGGCTCTATTATATCCGAATCTATAAGTTAGAGTTAAATAGGAAATTTGTCGTACATAGTGGTTTTAGAATGGAAGTATATTGAGTTACTATTTTATTTATGAGATTTCTTATTTTTCTCACGATTCAGAAATTTCCGGATTCGTTCGGAGTTTGGGACTTATCAATGTTTTGTTTTAATTCGAGTGACTTTTAGGGTTTTATTTTCGAAGTTCCTCTTTAGAATTATTTACTGAAATTTTCTAGGGCTTACAACCGACCTGCCTATAGGACTACTCCTAGTGAGGCAAAGGAGATTTAAAAGCAGGTTGAGGAGTTGCTGGAGAAAGGGTATGTGAGGGAGAGCTTAAGTCCTTGTTCGATTCCTATAATCTTAGTACCTAAGAAGGACGGGACTTGGAGAATGTGTGTAGACTGCAGGGCCATCAATAAAATCACTGTAAAGTATCGTCATCCTATTCCTAGGTTAGATGATATGTTAGATGAATTGTATGGTTCGTGTTTGTTTACAAAAATTGATTTAAAATCCGGTTACTATCAAATATGCATGCAAGTAGGAGATGAATGGAAAACTGCATTTAAGACTAAATATGGCTTGTATGAATGGCTTGTTATGCCGTTTGGTCTTACAAATGCACCTAGTACTTTTATGCGTTTGATGAATCATGTGCTACGTGAATACTTAGGTAAATTTGTTGTGGTTTATTTTGATGATATTTTGATTTACTCTAAGTCTTTGAATGATCATGTTTTGCATGTGAAAAGGTTTTGGCAAAACTAAGGGAGGAGAAATTATTTGCAAATCTTAAGAAGTGTAGTTTTTGCATGGATAAGGTTAATTTTCTTGGTTTTGTTGTGTCTAGTCATGGAGTGGAGGTTGATGAAGAGAAGGTTAGAGCCATTAAGGAGTGGCCTAGACCTAAGACACTAGTGAGGTGCGGAGTTTTCATGGACTTGTTGGATTTTATAGAAGATTCATCAAGGATTTTAGTACTATTGCTGCACCATTGAATGAGCTTGTTAAAAAAGATGTTGATTTACTTGGGGCGATACACAAGAACATGCCTTTAATGAACTTAAAGAAAAATTGTGTAATGTACCATTGCTTGCTTTACTTGATTTTGAAAAACTTTTAGATGAATGATTGATGTTAGTGGCATAGGAATTGGAGCTGTTTTAATGCAGGACCACAGACCACAATGTTACTTCAGTGAAAAGTGAGTGAGCGCATATTGAAGTATCCGACATATGACAAGGAGTTGTATGCCTTATTCGAGCCTTACAAACATGGCAACACTACCTTTGGCCTAAGGAGTTTGTCATACATACTGATCATGAAAGTTTGAAACATCTGAAAGGTCAAGATAAGCTGAACCGGAGGCATGCCAAGTGCGTGGAATTCATTGAAACATTCCCATATGTGATCAAATACAAGCGAGGTAAGGAAAATATTGTTGCTGATGCACTTTCCAGGAGGTATGCTTTACTTAACTCTCTTAGTACTTCTTTGCTAGGTTTTGAGTTAGTAAAAGATTTGTATCCAACAGATGTTGATTTTTCTGGAATTTTTAATGCTTGTGTGATGGGACTGGAATAAATGATTACTTTGTGTCCAATGGATTCTTATTTAAGAAGAATAAATTGTGCATTCCTAAAGGATCTATTAGGGAATTGTTGGTTAAGGAAGCACATGGAGGGGGCTTAATGGGGCATTTCGGGTAGATAAGACCTATGATATGCTGCATGAACACTTTTTCTTGCTTGGCATGAGACATGATGTGCATAAAGTTTGTCAACATTGCATTACATGTAAGGAGGCTAAGTCTAAACTACAACCACATGGATTATATACACCATTACCTGTTCCTGATGAACCTTGGACTGCTGTGTTTATGGATTTTGTACTAGGATTGCCTAGGACTAGGAAAGGACATGATAGTATTTTGTGGTGGTTGATAGGTTTAGTAAAATGGCTCATTTTATTCCATGTCATAAAACTGATGATGCTACATTCATTGCTGATTTGTTCTTAGAGAGGTAGTGCGTTTGCATGGCATACCTAAAAGCATTGTTAGTGATAGGGATGTAAAATTTTTGAGTCATTTCTGGAGAGTTTTGTGGGGAAAGTTGGGGACTAAGCTCATGTTTTCAACTACCTGTCACCCACAAATTGATGGACAAACGAGGTGGTAAATCACACTTTGATTCAATTGTTGAGGGCAATAATAGAGAAAAACATTAGGACTTGGGAGGATTGCTTACCTTTTGTGGATTTGCATATAATAGGGCTATTCATAGCATTACTCATTGTTCTCCATTTGAGATTGTTTATGGTTTTAATCTACTATCTCCTATTGATTTATTGCCATTACCGCCTAACAAGTTTGTTAGTTTTGATGCTGAATCTAAGGCAGATTTTGTGAGGAAGCTACATAAACAGGTGAAGGACCGAATTGAGCAACAAAATGCCAAGGTAGCTTCAAGGGTGAACAAAGGAAGGAGACCTATGATTTTTCAACTCGGAGATTGGCTTTGGGTTCATTTTCGCAAAGAGCGGTTTCCAATACAACGAAAGTCTAAATTGAATCCAAGAGGAGATGGTCCATTTCACTTGAACGGATCAATAATAATGCCTATAAAAGTGGACTTACCTGGTGAGTATAATGTTAGTGCAACCTTTAATGTTGCGGATCTTAGTCCTTTTGATGTAGGTGATGCTTTGATTTGAGGACGAATCCTTTTGAGGAGAGGGGGAATGTTACGAAAGAGCCAATGGTCCAAAGTTTAGATTCAAACCAACATGAAGTTCAAATGGCTACCACGGAAACTCAAAGGAATTCAAGTTCAATAAGTTTTCCTCAAGGGCCAATCACAAGAGCTCGAGCTAAGAAGCTTCAACAAGCCTACAATAATCACTTCCAAGGCTTATTAGAGCATGCCAAGGATGAATCATAAGATTATCAAGGCTTTGGAACAAGGAGGGAGCAAGTATACTTCAATATTTTTGAAGCAACATTCAAATAGAGCAACATTCATTTAGGACGTATTAATTCCTTGTTTTGACCATCTTTGATTGGCCGCCAGCCATCATTTAGGACGTATTAATTCCTTGTTTTGACCATCTTTGATTGGCCGCCAGCCATCATTTAGGACGTATTAATTCCTTGTTTTGACCATCTTTGATTGACCGCCAGCCATCATTTAGGACATATTAATTCCTTGTTTTGACGTTTTGTTTTCCTTGTTTTTGGTTATATAAACCTATTTGGTTGTTTGAAAGAGAGATTATTGTTGAATGAAAAACCAAAGCTTTCGCTTGAATTCTTTGTGTTCTTAATTTAGAATACATGCTAAAGGAACATTCAAAGGAGATCTTGATCGCCTTCTTTGTGGAGTGTTTCGGAGATAGGGCTGACCTTGTTCTATCTATTTAGATTAAACACTAAGACAAACCTATTTCTAATCCATCTTAGGGATTGATTACCGATAGAATTCGTGGGTTTTCGTATTACTGTGCTGGGGGTTCATAATATCCAAAAGGGTTCTCACGCGTGATTGCGAAGGTTCCCGCATCACTTCTCCAAAACATTAATTAACCCTACCACTATAGAAACATGTAATGACAAGTTTATATATGTATGGATCCACCAAAATCCCCATGAGCTTTATGCTAAGGATGTGGAAAATACTAAAACATAATATACTTATCATCACAATGTGTGGATCTTGTTATTACAGTTGAGATCCTAGTATTTTGCTATATCATTTGCTATCTATTATTTTTATGGAAACTTTGAGCTTATATTTTCATTTCTATTCTAATCTACATATTTTTCATGATGTATTTATATTCATAGCATGAGTAGTATAGTAGATTTACTTGTTTAGAGTAGTTAAAATAACACAGCTATTTGTTTTACATGCATGAAAGACTTGTTACATGTTTTTCTTAAGGAATGAGTTGATTAAAACTCAAGATCCATTTTGTTTCTATCAAAAAGTTATTTTTAAAATTCTGATTTTGAGAAAGACCCATTTAGAAAACATATTTTCCAACTTCAAAATGAAGGTTTTACATGTAAAATGAAATGCTTAGATAATAGATATATCAAGTAGTGATTTTTACGAGTTGATCATGGTTTTACTAAGAGAACTTTTCAAAATAAGAAAATGATTACAAAAGTTAAGTTAGATCTATGATTTAATTCCAATAAAAATGTAGAAATTCGTATCTAGGATGAAATGCCAAAAAAACACCTATTTTCCAACCTTTAAACAAGAGTTGTACTAAAGAAATGAAAGCCTTAAGAAGTATGTCTGATTAGGACTTAATTTTAGAAAGGATAAATGAGTTTTTCACAAGAAACAATCTCAAAAATAATTTTCTAAACTCGGATCTAAAAATGACCCATGTTTAAACACCTATTTCGAAATGTCAAAATGAGTATTTTAATGCAAAAATAGAAGTATTAGGGACTAGATATAATAAACACATGATTTTTATAAGAATAAATATGTTTTATCAAGGTAGAAACTTAAAACAAAGGAAAGGTTTCCCAACTAAGATTAAACAATAATCTTATTTCCAAAAATTATGGAAAATTTATCCAAAGGCAAAACCTCACTTAAACATCTATTTTTCAACCTTTAAATGAAGAAATTTGTTGAGATAAAGAAGGCATTGGATATATAGGTCACCAAGACTTTATCATAGTAACAAATATATGATTTTTAAAAGTATAAAGCTAGTTTTCTCAAACAAGCATTCATAATATTATTTCGTTCATAATATTCTATTTTTCAACCTTTAAATGAAGAAATTTGTTGAGATAAATAAGGCATTGGATATATAGGTCACCAAGACTTTATCATAGTAACAATATGTGTGATTTTTAAAAGTATAAAGCTAGTTTTCTCAAACAAGCATTCATAATATTATTTCAAAGTAAAATTTTTCCAAGAATTCTTTTCAACCAAAAATCTTTAAGGAAATACACATAAATAGCTCATATCATATCATGCATGATAATAACATGTAGATATTATTTGTACATATGATTTACTTGATAGAAATAATGTAAATTTCACAAAACAATTTCAGAATCACAACTTTTAGTTACTGATCAGATCTGATCCGAACATTTCAAGACATAAATGTTTTCAAAATTTTAATAATAACATCATAAACAAATAGATCTTTCAAAGTAGATAGAAATCGATAGCTTATTTGTGAAATTCCAAGTTAAAATGACCGAGTTATGGCCGTTTCAAATTGGAATTTCCAATTACTACGGAAATTACGAATTCAAAAAGTTTTATTTGAAAAGTTTGGAGTTGGTTATGGTATGAAATACTCATAAGGGTATTTTTTTCGTTTAGGTGATTTTGGTTTCGAGGGAAAATTCTTGTTTCTGGATCGCTACCATTAGAGACCGGAGACTATGGCCGAGTGAGTTCACTATCTTTAAATTTTATGCTGTGCTTGTAATATTAGTGGCATTAGAATTATGGCAAGATAAAATTGATTGTATGAATGTGATTTCTATATGGGTGAATAAATAATAAGAATATCGGAATGAGCTTGTTGTAATTATTTGAATGATTTAGTATAGAATTGAATTATCTGTAATATCTATGATCACCAAAAATTGTTAAATTATTATGTCATGATCGTATAATTAAATTGACATGCATACCATATGTGGAGTCACATTGCATAGGTTATTATACCTTTGTGGGAAGAAGGCATAATAGCTGGGTAACGAGGGGCCTGTAAACTCGAATGTTGGTGTAATGGTCGGAAATTAAATGTTGACGTGTGGGCTGGAATTGAAAATGTGTGTGAGCGGGCACCTATATCAACCACAGTATAAATTAAAAATGTGAGTGGATGGGCACCTGTATCAACCACAATAAAAGGTGAGAAAAATTTAAATCGTTGGTCATATGGGCCTGAAACACCTAACCCCGAATGGAAGGCGTAAATCTATTCAGCTTAAGACTTTCGAATGGTCTTATGTATTGTATGCTCAAGTGTTTTTGCATTCATATGATTGTTAATAACTTGTCTGATATATACTACTATTAAGCATTTAATTTTGGAAGTGGAATTTACTAAGCTAGCGTAGCTTACACCCCTACAGTTTCTTTTTAATGCAGTTTCCGTACTTATAGCTACGTCCCCGGGCCTGGCCAAATCAGGTAATGAGAGACTAGGAGTTATCTCGCTAGAAGTTCACAATTGGTTTGTATAGTTTTCAGTAGTGAACCTAGAATTATCAATGGTTACCAAAAAGGATATTACTAAATCTTATGTGTAGTAGAGGAATGCCCCTTAATGCTTTGTAGCTGATCCTAAGATATCTGTGGTTTATATTTTTATGCTTATCCTATCAAATTGAACTATCTGCCTCTAATTGTTTATGTATTCTATTGTCATGAGGGAACGCCTTGCATACTAAGACAAGACTTCTGAATGACTATGGTAGTGATTCTTAAGTCTTGATTAGCATGCGACGGACTGTTACGTCTAGGATATCCTTTGGGGTGTGACAATATTTATTCATGAACAAGAACAAAACATGAATATAGTGTTGCTTCCAAACACTTAGATGTTTAGGAAACATGCACCAAGATTATGTTAAGTTACATGACATGGTAAGAAGGTATAGGTAAGAGTTTTACATAAATTAGAAATATGGAAGGTAGAAAAAGAAAGGTTATGGTAGTATGTAGACTATAGAAATATGGAAAGATGAGGAAAGATTTTGGAGAGAGGATTTGAGTAGTGATTTTGGGAGAGTTTTTTATAGTAAATAAGTGTGTGAAAGAACTAGAGGAAGATGGGGTATTTATAGAGTTTTGTGAAGGAAAGATTGTGTGAATTAAATGAAATGAAAAAGAAAAATAATTGTGTATGTGTCTATAAGGGGGCAACGCCGGTTTGAAGAAGAGGGGGGAGAGTGTGAGATTTGATTTGTTTTATAATTTTGTTAATGAAAAGTAATAATTTGTAAGATATGATGTAAATAAAGTTGTATGTAAAAAGTAAAAATTAAGAAATAGGTATGGTAGGGGTGCAAGAATAGGTGGTAGAAAAGTAAAAATAAGTGAATAGTAATGAATAGTGTAGAATAGTATATGAATAGTAAATAAAACAAATTAATATAGGTCGTAAGGAAAATACACGCAATTAAGCTATATATCTGATAGATTTAGATATCAAAATATAAAACTGTTATTTTTGAAATCCTTATATTTTTACGAATCTAATGGTGTTATTTGAAATATTTTTACTGTCGATGTACCGGGGCAGGGTTTTCGAAAGCTAACCCTGCTCGGATCCGAAACAAACTAAATTAACAATATATATTTTTAAGCTTCCCTGCGGTGCTCGCCATCCCTCATATCATCGTTTGCTGCTAATCTAGATAGCGAGCCAGCCTTATCTTCCTTGACTTCCCTTTTATTCCAAGCCCCATATTCTTAAGGAGTGCTCTCTTGCTTTGCACGATCCTCCATGTGTTTGGAGGTTCAACTATATCAACTGTTTCGCCCCCTTGGCCTCATCAGGAGTGGCATCAACTCCAACCAGTTTGTCCACGAAGGCTAGACCCCCCTTCAGAGAAAACCTACACCACGAACACTCTCCCCCATTTAAATTCATGACGTCCTCGTCTTGAGCAAACTTGATGCACCACTACCCACTCTCAAGCTCTCACCCCTTCTCCTCACCCATTGTTAACACACCCAAGACATCTCACAAGACTTCCTTCCATAGGCTTCCTCTCGCCCTCACCCATTCATCCATCCTCCGAGATCGTCTCTTTTGAGATGCCCAATAATAGGGTTTAAGCATAAGATCTTGCTTCAACCCCAACTCGTGACACAACTGCCCTCAAGCAATGATATCCTCACTCTGGTAGCCGCTTCGCTTGAGCTTCATCCACACAAGCTGAATTAACAACAAGAGTAGGGAAAATCTGTGTCTCCACGACTAGCGACACAGCTACCCTCTGGCAATAATGTCCTATCTCTAGTGGTCGCTCCTCTTGAGCTTTACTCACACGAACCGCATCCACAACAAAAATTACCCATTCGTTAAGAACTCTGGGTAGCAATTAAGCGATCTGATGAAGCTGGGAACTTTAGCTCTGATACAAACTGTCACGGTCCTAGACTTTTCGCTAGTATAATGGAACCGTGCGGTTCATACTGTCCTACCTTAGTAGTAGTAAGTAAGCCTAACGCAGCACTATTCGGTTAACGACCAACCTTAATATCTGTAAACAACACACAAAGGCAACAGTAAATAACCAATAATAAGTAAAAAGGGACATGGGCACGAATCAATCTGAAATGTATCACACTTTATTAATATCTCATGTATAGGCAACAATAAAGTGTGTATAGGAGTTTGAGTACTTTTCTGGATAGAAGCTCTTACTTACCGGTTGACTGCCTACTGTCAATGATATCCCGGTTTCACTCCTAGACTTTTCTCTAGCATAATGGAACCGTGCGGTGCTTACTGTCCTACCTTAATAGTAGTAAGCAAGCCTAACATAGCAATATTCGGTTAACGACCAACCTTAATATCTGTAATCAACACATGAAGGCAATAGTAAATAACTAACAATAAGTAAAAAGGGACATGGGCATGAATTAATCTAAAATATATCACACTTATTAATATATCATGTACAACAACAGTAAAGTGTATGTGGGGGTTTGTGTAAATTGGGCATATCATTGACCGTAGGTAAACCTAAGTAAGAGCTTCTATCCAGAAAGTACTCACACCCCACAAAGAGCTTTATTAGCTTTTGTGGTTCCGGCAGGAGGAGACATTAAAAATTTGAGGAGGCAACACCAAAAATAAAATAAACAATTACCTCAATTTCTATTGTTTAGGGTTAAGACACATGATTGCTAGATATAAATCTACTAGTTTGTTATAATTTTTTTACTTTACGGTTTTGGTTGACCTCCGATTTAGGGTTTTGGCATAAACCATAGCATAAAATCTAGGGGCTTATAGTAAGTGTCATATTAGGCAAGAAATTTTCTATTTTTAATTTAATTATCTTTATGGAGATTTACGTCCATAATAAATTCTTTCTCTATCCGTGGTTCAAAAATGAAATCTTGTATTTTCATTTGAATTATTCTATGTTGATCATTCTAAAAATTGTTTTTAGTTTTAATCTCCTAAAAGAAACTTCACGGAATTTGTTCGAAATTCTTATTCTGATAGAGTTGGTATGTACAAGTAAATAAATAGAAAATATTTCATAAAAAAATTATCAACATTTGTATTTGAGGAAATATGTTATTTATAATAAAATTTGAATAAAAATTTGATGGATACGGAAGTTTGTGTGGATCTTTAGCGCTTAAAAGATGATGCTTTTCAACTTCTTCATTACCCTTACTCATCTTTCTTAGTTTTCATCTCTAATCTCTCTGAATCTTTCAAACCCTCACAATGTCTCCATGAATTTACATCGTATATCAAACACAAAAATTTCAAAATAGTTACATCTTAAAAACCTGTACCCATACAAGATGAGTCCTTGATTCTAAGAAGACTTTATCACAACAATCAACACCTTCATCTCCTGGGGTTAGAGAAATCCAATAAAAATGGTTCAAAATCTAGTGAGGAGCTAAAAAATCAATAGAAAGTGCAAAAAGAATCGTTTCACGTGAAAAGAAGATTGTCGATGACCCATCCTTCAGACCCGGAACCAAATCTAGAACCCTTTCAAAGCAAAGAAGGACAAATCCACCAAAAGTGCTTTAAAGAAAAGAAAGGAAATTTGACTTCTCCTTTGAATAAAACAAAATCAAAGAAGAAAAAACATGAAGTGATTCTACTTCTATGTCTCAATCACGAAGGTAAAACTCATGATTGTTTCTTTCATGGATTTTCAATATTTTGAGAGAAATGGTTTTGATGAGATCATCAAGCATCAATGGGTCCAAAGTTCAAATCCAACGATCCATTGCAAGACATTAGAGGTCCCATGACAAGAGCTAAGACTAAACGAATGAGGGAGGCATTGCAAGGACTTGTTATGGAGTTGCAAGAGAAGGAATTGCATTTATCCACCAATAAAAATGAGTCAAAAGTGCTTAACATCATCAAAATAAGCTCCGGAGGGGATCTAAATGGAAAGCAAGTGAAATAGAGCAAAGAAGGAGCCAAGAAGTGCCCTGCAGGATTAATGGCTGCCGGCCATTATATCTGCTCATTGCGAATTTTGAGTCCAGAACACTCAAGGCCGCCGGCCATCTTTTGTTGGCCGCCAGCCATCTTTTATGGACGATTTAATGTATTTTGACGTTTTGTTTTCCTTTCTTTGGCTATTAAAACCCTATTATGGTTATGTATCAAACAAGACGAATCATATGAATGTTATTCATTCTCTTTGAGAGAAAACTCCATCTTGTTCCTTGTGAACGAATTTCCATTTGATTTTCTTGATCTAAACACTCAAGGAGGTCGACGTGATAACTAGGTTGCGATCAACAGGTTTGTTCGAGGTCTAGTTCCATTCCATTCATTGATAATTAGGTTGCAATCAACAGGTTTGATTGAGGTCTAATTCCATCCTACGACGACTTGTCTCAAGACGATCCTCGGGTTCCAATTCCAATCAACGATTTGGGGGTTCTAGGTTTAATATACCTAGGGTTACCATATCATTTGGTATCAGAGCTACGGTTTCTTGTCACAAGTAATCTATCCTTTTATCTTTATTTAATCTTGCTATCTATTTGTTGTTGTTCTTGATTAGGGTTCTTGAGTCAAAAAAAAAAAAAAAAAGAAAAAGAAAAAAGAACCATCTTTATATTGTTCCATTTGTCAAAAAAAAAAAAAAAGAAAAAGAAAAAAGAACCATCTTTATATTGTTCCATCTGTCAAAAAAAAAAAAAAGAAATTGTTATCAATATTCTCTTGGGATCTTGTCATAGATCTAAGTTTCTGTTCCGTCTTTTCAATTCTCAGAATTTGCGGTATATACGTTCTTGAGATTGGATCTTGTTCTTTTTCAATTTCATCTTTGACTCCGACCAATTTGTTGTTGAAATTTTCTGGTTATTGCGTGAGTTCACCTTAGTGATTTATTTTGAGAAAATCATTGAGAATTCCAAACAAGGGATTGTGAGATTGAGTTGTGAGGAACATTATTTTCTTGAGCGAAAAGACACGAGTGTGAGTGTCATTTGTTGAGTGAAAACACGTGAGGGAGCGAATTGTGAGGATTATTATTTTTCTTGTTTGATTATTACTAACCAATTTTCTGCAGGTGTTAAGATATGGGTAGTGACGGAGAAAGTGATAAGATTGATATGAAATTGTTCGTCAAATCGATACAGGATCAGTTTAGGATGATGAATGCAAGGCTTGACAATATAGAATCCGCAAGTAAGACTAAGAGCAATAGAGGAATGAGACGTAATGAAGAAGAGATTGATGAATCTGAGTCTGAAGGATCCGGAGTTATAAGAAGGTGGAGGAATGCTCCAAAACAAGATAATTTCTTAGGGAATATCAAATTAAAGATACCTCCTTTTCAAGGTAAAATGACCCGGAATTGTTTTTAGAATGGGTGAGAAAGGTGGATCATGTCTTTGATTGCCACAATTACTCCGAAGACAAAAAGATCAAGTTGGCTTCTGTTGAGTTTTCCGACTATGCTAGTGTATGGTGGGATCAACTTGTGCGAAATAGGAGGAGAAATGAGGAGAGACCCATTAGTACTTGGGATGAAATGAAGGCGGTGATGCGAAAAAGATTTATCCCTGGTCACTATTATAGGGATTTACATAGAAAATTACAAGGTTTGACACAAGGGTCAAGAAGTGTAGAGGATTATTACAAGGAAATGGAAGTAGCTATGATCCGGGCTGATGTGAAAGAGGATGATGAAGCTACTATGGCTAGATTTCTCAATGGATTGAACCGTGAGATTGCTAATGTGGTAGAACTCCATCCTTATCTTGATATTGAGGAGTTGTTGCACAATGCCATAAAAGTGGAGCAACAATTAAAGTTTAAAGGGTCTTCTCGATTTGGTTCTACTTCTAATTCTTCATGGAAGTCCACTTGGAAGAAGAACAATTCAGATTTGAAGTCCAAGGAGGATTCAAAGGCCAAAAGTCCTGTTACTCCATACAAAGGTAAATCTGAAACTAAGTCTTATGGTAAATCTCGTGATATTCAATGTTTCAGGTGTAAAGGATTTGGACATATTGCTTCTCAATGTCCGAATCAAAGGGCTATGGTTATTTTGGATAATGGCGATGTTGAAAGTGTGAGTTCAGGAGATGATCCTGATATGCCAGCTTTGGAAGACTGTAGTGATGTAGATGTGGAAGGTCCTGTGAAAGGAGATTTATTGGTTACTAGGCGAGTCCTTAGTACTCAACCTAAGGATGAGAGTGAAAGTGAAGAGGTACAGCGTGAGCATATTTTTCATACCCGGTGTCATGTGCAGAAGAAGGTATGTACACTGATTATTGATAGTGGTAGCTGCACTAACGCTGCGAGTACCTTGCTAGTTGATAAATTGAAGTTAAAATCTGTGAAACATCCAAAGCCCTACAGATTACAATGGTTGAATGAATGTGGGGAGATCAAGGTGACAAAACAGGTTCTTATTTCCTTTTCTATAGGAAATTATCATGATGAAGTTTTGTGTGACATAGTTCCCATGCAGGCTAGTCACTTACTGCTAGGCCGACCTTGGCAGTTTGATAGGAAAGTGACATATGATGGGTACAAGAACCAATATTCTTTTGTTCTAAATAAAAGAACTGTGATTCTCACTCCTCAGAAACCATGGGAAGCATGTGAAGATCAAGTGAGGGTAGCAAGAGAGTTTCGAGAGAAACACATGAGTGAACAAGATAAGAGTGGCAAGGAGAGAAAAAGTGAGAAACAAACACTTGTGAGTTATGATAGAGGAGAGTCAAACACATTGAGTGGAGAGGAAGTTGCAAGAAAAAGTGAGGTTAAAAGTGCAATCATGGCAAGGAAACAACTACTTGTACTCATGTACAAGGATGTTTATTTTACTACTTCTGACCTTAACTCTTCGTTGCCAAGTGTGGTTTCTCTTTTGCAGGAATATGAGGATTTATTTCCTGAAGAAGTTCCAAGGGGATTGCCTCCACTAAGGGGGATTGAGCACCAAATTGACTTTATTCCAGGTGCTTCTATTCCTAACCGGCCAGCTTATAGGGCCAATCCCGAGGAGACAAAGGAGATTCAAAGGCAAGTTGATGATTTGGTAGAAAAGGGGTTTGTAAGGGAGAGCCTCAGTCCATGTTCAGTTCCTGTTATCTTGGTTCCAAAGAAAGATGGAACATGGCGAATGTGTGTTGACTGTCGAGCTATCAACAAGATTACAGTTAAGTATAGACATCCCATTCCTAGACTTGATGATATGCTTGATGAGTTGCATGGTGCTTGTTTGTTTTCCAAAATTGACTTGAAAAATGGCTATTACCAAATTCGTATGAAAGAGGGAGATGAGTGGAAAACTGCTTTTAAAACTAAATATGGTCTATATGAATGGATGGTAATGCCTTTTGGATTAACAAACGCGCCTAGCACGTTTATGCGATTAATGAACCATGTTCTTCGTGCTTTTATTGGAAAGTTTGTTGTTGTTTACTTTGATGACATCTTAGTTTACAGCAAAACATTGGACATGTTCAGCATTTACAATCTGTTTTCACTGTCCTGAGAGAAAACAAATTGTATGCCAATTTGAAAAAGTGTACCTTTTGCACGGAAACTGTTGTTTTTCTTGGATTTGTTGTAGGTGCACATGGGATTTCCGTTGATGAAGACAAGGTGAAGGCAATTCGAGAATGGCCAACACCAAGGAATGCAAGTGAGGTAAGAAGCTTTCATGGTTTAGCAAGTTTTTAGGAGATTTGTGAAAGACTTTAGTTCTATAGCTTCTCCTTTAAACGATCTTGTTAAAAAGAATTGTGAGTTTAGGTGGACAGAAGTGCATGAAAAAGCTTTTAATGATTTGAAAGATAAATTGACAAATGCACCATTACTTGTTTTACCTAATTTTGAGAAAGTTTTTGAAATAGAATGTGATGCTTCCGGGAAGGGTATTGGTGGTGTGCAGGATTCGAAGCCAATCGCTTATTTTAGCGAGAAGCTCAGTGGAGCAGCATTGAATTACCCCGTCTATGACAAGGAGCTTTATGCCTTGGTGAGGACTTTGCAAACGTGGCAACATTACCTATGGCCCAAGGAGTTCATCATTCATTCAGATCATGAAAGTCTGAAATTTCTCAAAACTCAAGGTAAGTTGAACAAAAGACATGCAAAGTGGCTTGAGTTCATTGAAACTTTCCCTTATGTGATAAAGTATAAGCAAGGAAAAGAGAATGTGGTTGCTGATGCACTCTCTCGAAGGTATGTACTTTTGACTTCTTTACATACTAAGTTGCTTGGGTTTGAGCTTATTAAGGGATTGTATGAGACTGATTCTGATTTCAGTCAAATCTGGGCTGCTTGTGCTGTTTTGGTTATGCTGATTATTATAGGCACGATGGTTATTTGTTTAAGAAAAGTAAATTGTGTGTGCCTAGGAGTTCTGTGCGTGAGTTACTTGTTAGAGAAACTCATGGGGTGGATTGATGGACACTTTGGTGTTCAAAAGACATTGGATATTTTGCATGAGCATTTCTTTTGGCCTAAGATGAAACGTGATGTCCAAACTGTTTGTAACAAATGCATTGTATGTAAACAGGCTAAGTCTAAAATAATGCCTCATGGAGAATATATTCCTTTACCTGTGCCTAATCAACCTTGGACCGACATCTCTATGGATTTTGTATTAGGATTACCACGATCTCAGAGTGGTAAAGATAGCATATTTGTTGTTGTTGATAGGTTTAGTAAAATGGCTCATTTCATTGCTTGTTCTAAATCTAATGATGCACAACATATTGCTGATTTATTCTTTAAAGAGATTGTGCGTTTGCATGGGTTACCTAGATCCATTGTGAGTGATAGGGATGTCAAATTTTTAAGTTATTTCTGGCGTACTTTGTGGAACAAGTTAGGCACAAAATTGTTGTTTTCCACTGTTGCACACCCTCAAACGGATGGTCAGACGGAAGTAGTCAATAGGACTCTTTCAACTTTGTTACGTGCTGTGATTCCTAAGAACTTGAAGCAATGGGAAAAATGTTTACCCCATGTAGAATTTGCATATAATAGAACTGTACATTCCACAACATCATATTCCCCATTTGAAATTGTATATGGCTTTAATCCTTTGACTCCATTGGATATTTTGCCTTTACCTGCTAATGAGTTGTTGATGTTGAAGGTAAGAACAAGGCAGATTTTGTGAGGGAATTGCATGCTCAAGTTCGGGCCAATATTGAAAAGAAAAATGAACATTATGCACGTCAGGCCAATAAGGGTCGTGTGAAGGTTGTTTTCCAACCAGGAGATTGGGTGGGTCACTTGCGAAAGGAGCGATTTGCTGCTCAAAGGAAAACTAAGCTACACCCTAGAGGCGATGGGCCATTCCAAGTGTTGGAGCGCATCAACGATAACGCTTACAAGATTGACTTACCGAGTCATTATGGTAATGTAAGCGCAACTTTTAATGTTGTGATTCGAGGACGAATCTATTCGAGGAAGGGGGGAATGATGAGGATCATCAAGCATCAATGGTCCAAAGTTCAAATCCAATGATCCATTGCAAGACATTGGAGGTCCCATGATAAGAGCTAAGACTAAACGAATGAGGGAGGCATTGTAAGGACTTGTTATGGAGTTGCAAGAGAAGGAATTGCATTTATCCACCAATAAAAATGAGTCAAAAGTGCTTAACATCATCAAAATAAGCTCCGGAGGGGATCTAAATGCAAAGTAAGTGAAATAGAGCAAAGAAGGAGCCAAGAAGTGCCCTGCAGGATTAATGGCTGCCGGCCATTAATTAATGGCCGCCGGCCATTATATCTGCTCATTGCGAATTTTGAGTCCAAAACACTTAAGGCCGCCGGCCATCTTTTGTTGGCCGCCAGCCATCTTTTATGGACGTGATTTATTGTATTTTGATGTTTTGTTTTCCTTTCTTTGGCTATTAAAACCCTATTATGGTTATGTATCAGGAACAAGACGAATCATATGAATGTTATTTATTTTCTTTGAGAGAAAACTCCATCTTGTTCATTGTGAACGAATTTTCATTTGATTTTCTTGATCTAAACTCTCAAGGAAGTCGAAGTGATAACTAGGTTGTGATCAACAGGTTTGTTCGAGGTCTAGTTCCATTCCATTCATTGATAATTAGGTTGCAATCAACAGGTTTGATTGAGGTCTAATTCCATCCAACGACGACTTGTCTCAAGACGATCCTCGGGTTCCAATTCCAATCAACCATTTGGGGGTTCTAGGTTTAATATACCTGAGGTTACTATATCAGTTTTTACTGGAATGAATGGTTAGATAAATTAGGATGTGGAAAACTATGTAGTTTAACTAGAGTAATTAGCGAAATGGTAGAAGAATTTTATCCAATTTGAGATATGTTGACGGACATAATTTAAGATAAGTTGTTCAAGGAGTTAATCTTTCTATAAATCGTGATGATTTAATTAGTTGTTTTGGTATCAAATATTTTCAATATGATAATGCTTATGTGTCTTTAAAAAGAAATGATCTTTTCTTGATCATAAATGATGGTGTGGGAGATTTTCTTAATGATGATGTTTTTATTCATGAGTTTGAATTAATTGTAAGGTTCCTACATAAGGCTGTACGAGAGTGTATACTTCCACGAAAGGGAAGTACTACAATGGTAACAAAGGAGGATGGTTTGATAATTCTCGCTATGATCAAGAATATTAAAATTGATTTGGAAAGAAGAATTATTTGTCGAATATGGAAAGATAAAGAGTTTAGAATTTATGGGAATCTGTTGATGGAGATTTTCAAATTTAAGAAAATTAAGCTTCCGAAAAAGGTTAAGTTTCCCATTAGTCTGAAAAGAATTGGAGAAAAGAGTATTAATCATATGAAAATAAGACCTTACAAGAAATTTTGGTACTTTGTTTATGGTACAATTAATTTGCATAAGAAGCGTAGGAAACAAATTGACTGGAAATCAGTGATAGGACAAATTGAGGGGGAGTTTGGTGAAAATACAGAGGGAAATGTAGAAGTTGGGATGACTGACAAGAGTCCACAACATAGATCTGGAAAGGAACCCATGTCTAAGAAGAAGAAAGAAAAACATATTCCCACGATCGGGTGAGATTTCAAAATTAATGAAAGGGCAAAAGTGGGTTTAAGTTCTAACAGTGAGGATAAAGATTCTTTTGATACGTTTGAAGGTCCTAGAGTGTCTTCAAAGACCCAGCTTGAAAGTTATCTTAAAATCTTATAGACAAAGAGTTTGATTCATTCAAACTTTCGCTCAAGGACTATATTTTAGAAGGCATTAAGAGCTTTCTTGCTGCTGACAATAGATCTTCAAATCGAGCAACTTTTGTATCATCTTCAACTAGATCAGCTCAGGTTTCTCCTACACCAGAAGATTTTCCAGTAGTTGTTTCAACTGACACATCTGTTAAGAGTTTTCCATCTTTTCCTAGAGCTCTTTATGAACCGACTCCTAACCAGCTTAGTCTTGTTCCTTTTATTCCTTTATATGTGCTTCAAAATCAACAAAATTATCTTCACCTATGCATCCTACTTCTAAAGCTGCTCAGACTTTAATGTCCTTCTTTGGTCCATCTTGTTTTCCTCCCAACTATCGCCGAGGCCAATAGATATCTGCTCAAAAATTCACTAAAGGTTGTAAAAGGAAATAGTTTCTAAGATGTTTGTTCTATTTTTCAGTTTAAAAAATGATGTTTTTTTTTTATTCTGTCACTACATCATACCTACGATATATTTTTATTGACTTCCTTTAATGCAATCTCTACTTTAATGCTATTTATTTTCTATAATTTTTTTTTACATATTTTGCTCATAATAAAAAAGTGGAGAGAATTATGTGATGTTCATATGTATTGCTTGATATTATGTGTATTTCTCATGTATTGCTTGACATTATCATATACAAAACGAAAGTTTTGTTATCATCAATGCTATTACGTGTATTGCTCATGTATTGCTTGATATCATCATTTACAAAACGAAAGTTTTGTTATCATAAAAAAAGGGAGAATGTTGTTCTCTAAACGAATGTTTTGATGCTAACAAAATAGAAGTGAACTAATTACTTTTTTAAGTGTGCAGATTTCATTAAATGAATATAAGTCTATTACAGAACCTTACTTGTTTCAAGTTAGACGACAAATTAAGTTGTATGGACTTAGTTCTTAAGTTCTTCTAAACTAAGATCAACATACAAAAGAATTTTATGAGGAAAGAATACTTCAAAGCTTATCTCGAAGTTATAAGAGAAAGTTGTTTTAAAGACAAAGGTTATAACGAAAACTCAGAAGGTTTTACAAAGGTTTACTATAAGAAAAATGAACAGTATCAGATATATAGAAGGTTTTTGCAACTTATGACAGCAATACAGCTCCATTCGAATTTACTGTAGATGATTCAAGTTTTGATCAAATTCATATCAATAAGTTTAAATCAATATTTTAAAGACCTTACTCTGAGGAAATGAGTAAGCTGTAAAGCCCTAACCTGATGGCAATTACAACCCGCCACGTATCCTTCTTTATAAAAGACACGCAAAGGCTATCAAAACTAAATTTACAATTACAAAAACTATTTCATCTAATTGCTCACATACAACGGTTCTCTTATGATTCAAAAGAAAACTTTCTAAATAACATAAACTGCAAATTAAACTATCTATTACATAAAAATCCAAATTCTCATAAGACTCCTAAAATTACTTAACAAATCTTGAAAGCAATTCTTAAATCATTTTTCAAAAGATCTATAAATTCTTCTCTCCATAAATCCTGTAACTGAAATCCACTAATCCTTAGTACGGTAGTCACGACCTCTATCATCATCCCCTTAATCTACAAACAGATCATATCCAGATAGATCAAAGACTATATCATCTTCACTTGTACCTGAAAAATGAAAGGGATGAGCGAAATCGCCCCGTGCAGCAAACCACAAAACATATGCATATGCACACAAGCAGCATATATAATCAAGTGCAACTTATTCTAATACAAACAAAACAATTATTATCTTATTTAAGCCAGCAAAACAACACAGTCCAGAACCATTGTACATTAGTCCCAAACCTGGAGTATCTCAAACTCTTGAAAAAAAAGCAATATCAAAAATAGGTAATACATATACATATATGGTGAGTAGGTACTCCCTAAACACCTACGACCATACTACTAAATCCTAATATACCATAATCATATCAATATATAGGTCTACTAGGGACAATCTCACACAAAGATCATCAAGTTGCCAGCATTAGTGTCATTATCTGCTAGGACTTTACTAACAGCAGCCAAACACAAACAGCAAACATTGTAATTAAGCCAAATAGTATTAGGTTAATTATCAATCTTTTCCTATAACAAAACAATCAATATACTAATCCTACAAATACATACAGCAAACAAGGTTATATCATACCTCTTTTCCAAATTCAAGAACAAATTTCCAAATCACCAAATCCTTTAAGAACAACAATCTAATACTCCAAATCTCCTGGTTAGAACATATGAACATAAACAATTAAAACACCATCATAAAACAAACCCTAACATCTCAATTTCCTCCAAAACCTTAACCTTTTGATAGAAACCACAACTGCACCTTCTATAATACATCTTATGTCAAACTCCCACAAGAACAGACTTTTCTTCAAAAACCCTAATTTGAAATATAATAAGACCAAACTTTTATCATCTATAATACATCTTATGTCAAATCTATGATTGAGAAACAAACTTACTTTGATTAGATTCTTAAATCCGATTGCTCTCCCAAGGATCGGATCTTGAACAAGAATTAGGGTTTTCTCCAAAAATCCCTTCAAAATCAAACAAAAACCTTAAACACAATATGGTTGATGCATAAAGAACTTGTAATAAAACGAGTAAATCCACTTACTTTTTGATCGATCTTAGCCTTCCTTTGAAGCCATACACCTGTAATAGAAGAAACAAACCCTAAAGACGCTCTGAAGGAAGAAAAGTTCGAATAAAATAATTTGTTTCCAAACTATCGTCAAAACGTCCTATCTATAGATTTTAGGTCCTTCGCCAGCTTGAGCCGGCAGCCTTGATGTGCACGCTAGTAGCCTTGGTGTGTAAACCGGCGGCCTTTGTCTGGCTTTCACCTCTACGCTGCCAGCTTTCACAATTTTGTTTGCAAATCATGCGAAACTCCAAAGCTGATACAAAGCTGGCAGCTTTACGCCAGCCTAAAACCTCCCTTTCTTATTCTTCACAAACAACATCCTCGGGTCCAAATCCTTATGTTAAAAGATGAAAATACTTCTTTTAGCAACACTTTATCACAAAATTCTATCCTTCAATATAAATTATTATTTGTATATTGGATTTGGGTAATATACTCATATGCTCCACTAAAGTTGGTTAATGTCCAAAAAGGATTTTATTCTTATCTAAGGAAGGTATTTTATAAATCACGACATATATTCTTAAGAGATCTTCTTTCTATTAGGGATTGAGTCATATCAGATTTGGAACAACATATAGAAGCTTCAAGAATCGTTCAAATTTTTCGAATTCAACATAGAGATCAATATCACTCAAGATTTTTATGGAAATCATATCCAACAATATACAACAGCTTTTGAAGAACTGATTTAAATTTTAGAATATTTTCAAATGAAAAACATCACTAGACCTTATCCAAATCAACATGGAACTTATCCAATTCTTTCAAAAATTCAAAACAGGGAGATACCTGGATGAGATATCAAAGATATGTTAATAACCAGTTGAGAAGATAAAATTTAAGAGTATCCAGTAACGCTCAGATTTAAAGTCCAATGAAGAAGATAAGCTACAGAAGATATATCCGAGATTTTTTGGAGTAACTCATAACATAAGATATCTTTTGAAACTTATCTACATCAGGAAGTGAACATTGAGGATCAAATTTTGAATATACGAAGTCTTCTCCCCAAAATATAAAAAGCACAAGACAAAGATAGAGTTAGAAATATATATATACAATTAGGATACAAATTTTCAAAGAACACTAGCAACATCCTTAAACCGATCAAGTGCACTTATTCTTTATTGCAAATTTTCTTTCTCTCTTGCTTAGTTGACAGAAGGAAGCTGTAGTCACCTTTTAATTTTCCTTTTACAAGATTAGACTTTGTAGGGTTGGCTGTTAGCTTGAGTAAAACTGTGAGAATCGAGTAGACAAAATTATAAAATATTGTAAATTGATTTTATTTGAATATAGCGGAACAAACCCGTGAGGATTATGGGGTCCTCGGCTCGGAGCTGGAAGGGTAGACTGGCGTATAAGGTGGAACCATTATATATCGCTACCTAATTTTCTTTCCCTGCTCTTAACTTGTTCTCATAGTTTGAACTCAAAGGAGATTTTAATTCTAAAAGATTAAAATTCCAATTTTTTATAATAATCAATTCAACCTCCCTTCTTGATTATTAAAGTGAGACCAACAACAATGATTCATAAAATATCAATTTTTTTAATTTTTCAGTTTTTAAAAATATCAGATTTAGGCTTTTTACGCTATTTTCTATACTATTGGTATTTTAGTTGTCTAGTCTACTATTCATTATATCATCTCTACTATTTACTACTATTCACCTATCTTTACTTTTTCTTACCACATATTCTTTCAACCTATATATTTATCTTATAATTTTCTTTCCTCATAAAACTTTATACATAACTTCTCTTACACTTTATTACTTTTCATTACAAAAATTAAAAAACAAATCAAGTCTCCCTCTCCCTCTCTCTCTTCACACCGGCACCCCCCTCTCTCCATCTTTCTATTTATATTCTTTTTCATTTTATTTTATTACATCCAATTTCCCTCTATGAATTCTATAAATACTACATCTTCCTCTATTTCTTTCACATACTTCATTTACATAACAAAACTCTCTCGAATTCTCTTCACAAATTTTCTCTCCAAAATTTTATGCCCAACATTCTCTTCTTCCCACATAACAACTATCTGTCCCGCCCTAAAGGTACCCTAGTTGTATTGTATTGTATTGTAAATAGATTTGCTTGTTGTACAATACAACTAGTTACTCTAAGAGATATGACATATAAAATAGGCTCTTTTGAGTTACTTGATAAGAAATTATGTACATACATAAGTTATGCAATAATAGAGAAAGTAAACTACATATAAAGTCTGAAAAATAATTATTACAGACTAATTTACTGAACTTATAGACTAATAACATAAAACTATTAAAAAATTACTAATACGATAATTCTATAATTCCTCTATCTATTTCCATTTCCTGCTAGCTTTATTCTTTACCGGCTCTAAGCTCTGCGATGGTACTAGCCATGGCCGTAAGAGGACCTTGAAAAATCAGTTGGAGTATGAGCATATCTACAACTCAATGAATTAACCATTACATATTACACATCAAGCAAGTTTATTTATCAAGCAAGTGTAATGTATCAATCAAAATCTGTTCAAGTACAAGTCTATACAATCGGAATCCAAATAGGATGTAGATTTACGCCCTCACATCAAGGTTGAAGGAACCAAGTTGAGGATTACATCCTTATGACCCACCCGCCCAGGAGAAACTAAGAACAACGGAAATAACAATGCTCACTTTAGTTATCACTTTATTATATCTATTTTCATCACTCAATTTCCTTTAGAACATAGAGACTCCAATAAATGTTAGTCATTTCAAGTCGATACCACGAGCGATGTTCCTTCTTTTGCCAAGTAGTTTCTATGGAATCGAACGGAACAAAGATAATCTTGTGAAGAAATAGGAAATTTACATCTAGAAAAACTAAGCATCATTTAAGAACCGAAATAATAATACGTAGTGGGTTGTCACATCTTTTATGTAATATCCATATATATATATATATATATGCAAGTCATGCAATGCATGGTCTTTTTTAAATTATAAGTCTACCAATTTTAAATCAACTTTAAGGCGATCAAACAGTTCACAGACAATACTTAACATGCTTCAAACCATTATTCACGACAATTCTATTATCACTTTGAATGAGCATCACTTTGGCATACAATTCATACACCACTCAACAAACAAGTTCTCAACCCCATATGTATCATACAACACTTTAATTATTTGATTTCAGGTGCAACTAATATTACAATCACAAACAATGTAATAGATCAGGGTTCACTTGCTCATAATGCTCAATCATATAGTAGTCCTCCGAGAAATCCACAATTGGATCAGATTCACGTAGCAAATAGTTAAATATTTACTAATAAGATAATTGACTATATAGATGGTTCCTAATAAGTGCTCAAGTGTCCTAAAATTATTTTTGTTCTTGTCAAAATCATTTTATTATTTCTAATTCGATGATAGCTTATAAATGACCATTTTAAAGTTTATAAAATACTTTATATACACAAAATTCGTGTAAATAAATATTTCTCAATAAAAGTGACTTAAATAATCTTAAATACAAGTTTTTAGCGCATAACTTTTAAGTGAACTTATATTACTTATTCTAACTCATTTTTGTATATAAATAAATGTTAAAAGACTTGTTATGTATATTATATGTCAAATAGTCAACTTATTGGCTTTATAATGTATACTTTCTTTATTCTATAAATTCCTATGATTAGTGTAAGACTTTTCTATGTCCTATTTTGTTTTATAATGTCATCATTAAACCTTTGTTAATTATATAAGTTCTTTAAAGTAAATAATTATCACTTATTTTCATTCTACCTATTCTGATTCTATGTTATATTCGATTTTTATTTATGACGGTCTTATTATTTTCAAGCTTTATAATTTAACTATTATATGATGCCTTTCCCAACAATATATTTTCTATTGTTGTTTACTTTGTCTGTCGACCTTATCTGTCTATGTAGATCGAATTTCTATTGTTTATAGGATATTATCTACATTTTGATCATTGTTATATTGTTATAGTTATTCTCTAAATTCATCTAAGTTTTATGTTATATTCTAAATTATAGTTTGTTTTTAGGATAGTTTAGTTTATTCAAATCTCCCATTTTTATTATACTTTTAGTATGCTTAATGATAAGATTTTCTACTATAGTTTCTTATGTATTCTTATGGTTAATATTCCCTATAGGTGTCTTAATGCTCATATTGGCTAAATTCTATTATCTAGAGATTATTGTAGACATATTCTACTGATCTTTTGAACTAAGTTAAACTATGAAATGTGTATAAAAAGGTCACAATCCTATAGTGACAAAAAATTAGAAGATAGGGTTTCCAAATTCTAAGTTTGATTCTTTCATAGTTTTCTTTACTAGAGATAGTATCTAAAATTAAAATGATCATGACATGCTATTCCATATTCATGTTATTATCAAATATGAACTTAATAAGACTACACATATATAGAGTTTGTATGATGAACTTATGCTTTCATCAACCTAATTTCTACACAAGTAAAATAGAAGTGACATAATGGGTTAGACATTACCTTGTTGGCCTAGAAAGGAAGATGATAAATTCTCCTTCCTATTTAGACCTTGACCTACATATATGAATAAGGAGATGGTTTTATCACATTTTAGATACAAAATGACTAACTAAAGACATTCTTACCTTTGACTAATATCTTGTTGGGTTGGTGGTTGTTTTATATTTTTGTTGTTAGTTATGGGTCACGAGAAAAGAAGTGGGTTTTTTTTTTTTTTCTAAATTGTCTTATGAGACAATTTGAACTTCATGGTGGGGCTTAGTGTTTAGGAGAATTGGAGTTTGTCAATTTTCATTTGTTAAGGTATGTGTGTCATGATGGGGATTTATTGAAGAGGATGGTTTTTGTTTGTTTGTATATTACTTATATAGTAGTTGGACTCTTACTTGCTAAAGAAGTGTTAAGTAGTCTATATATGTTTATCTTAATATTTTCTACACTATATGGTGGATTGAGATTGTTTTTACAACTTGTAATTGTTGTTGTTATATCTCACGAACAGCAGGGGAAAGAAAATTTTTGCTCTACCGGTTCTACAAGCTTCAATTTGAGTCATCGATTTGTATTAAATGTAGGGTTGGCTTAGTGAATTGTGATTGGCTTAAGTGTCTTAAATTTGACTTTTTGTACTATTTTTCCTAACTCCATAAGCTAACTTACAGTGGAGAAATTGGCTAAAAAAGGAGCTGGCCATGTGTCTTATTTTTGCGCTACAAATTGTAAATTTTTTTTGTGTGTGACATTTCAAAACCAAATATCTAATTAATTTCATCAAAATCTAGCTTATACGTGTATAATTATGTTAGTTATATGAGAGTTTTATTCCCAAAATTTATTTAAGGTCTTAAAATATTTCTAGAGTATTGTTGAGTCCAAATCTTGAGTTTAAAGTTTACGCAATTAACTGTTAATCTATAGACTCTAAATTTCTTAGATAAAATTATGGTACAATCCAAACTTTTATTTGAAGTCTAGATTAACAGTCATGGATCTATTTTATAGTTTCTATTATGTATTTATAACCCTAACAGTTTATTTTTAATTTATCATTTTTATTTTATACATATTATAAATTACTAGTTTTCTAGTGCACTTGAAATTTAAGACTACTTATACTTGCATTCTAGGTTTTTTATTCTGATTATGAAAACTTATCTTTAATATCTTTTAATATCTAGAAAATTTTCTATTTAGGGATTTAGGTCATAAACAAACTCATAATACTCTAAAGTTTCTAATTAGGGTTTTTGTCAGGTCCCAAATCTAATATCTATGGTGCATTTACTGTTATTATTATATTTTTTTCTAGTCTTAAAAATTCTCGAGGTTTACATTATATCCATACAACCACCGATACTCCATTTCTTCTACCATCCACTTCTTTAACTTAGGGAAAAAAATTTCTAAAACATTCTTCATGTTCATTTTAAGATAGTATGACCATAGTGTATATTTCCTAAACCCATGAGTATTATGGAAGTAACAATATGCCATGTCTTATTTAACAATGTTCAAATGTTTATATTGCTATATCATTACGTTTTATTATTGTTCATATTAACTTTTATATATTGTTGAGTATACTTATGTATATGTATATATATATATATATATATATTCTTAGAGCGTAAAAGCTCACTAACATAACTTTTATTTATTCATGCTCTTATATTTCTTGCAATTTATTTATTTCATACAATTTTATTAAGACTAGTCTTTCTAGTTTTAGAATTGTTCTTATCAAGTCAAAACAATTTTATTTTCTTTTATTTTCTTTTCTCTTCTTTTTTGGGACTTTTTATCTCTAGTCTAGAAGCCTTGATACAAATTAAGACTTCTAATACTTTACTTTATTTATATGATCACATGCTTATTTAATTTCTTATAACTGTTATATTCCATTTAGTCATTCTTTTTATATAATATAATTACATGTTCATATTCATGCATAATCATAATCTTGTTGTCTAATAAAAGGAGTTCTTTTCTTTTGTAAAAACTAAAGACTAAACTCTTTACAAAAATAATTTTGGCACTTAGGAAAACTTTTCATTCAAAACTTAGACATTATAATTCAAAAACATCCTTTTAAGAATTTAAATAAGTTAAAATTAGATTTTTAATTGATGATATCATGTAAGGTTTTTCCAAGGCATAAATAAGTAGTTTCTTTACTCTCTTTTTTAAAACACTAAAATAAATTTATTATCAAAATCTTAAGGTTGATAATTCTTTATTCTACAAGTTTTTTTTAAGAACATATTTAAAAGAAGTTATACTAGCACTCTAATAAATACTAAGAACTTGACAAATTTATAAGTCAAATTAAAATCAAATTACTAGTTAAGAAAACACTTAGAAAAGTAATATCATTAAACAACCTAAAATAACAAGTTTTCAAAAATATAAAAGCTTATTTTTATAAAGTCTATGAAGTAGGAACGGTAATTAATATATAAAGTTTTTTGAAGAGAGTTGAAGCTTCAAGAATCACATAGACAATAGAGATCCAAGTAACTCAGCAAAATCGAGTCAAAGAGGATCAAAGAATCAAGCTATGAAGTCTAACACAACCCACTTTGATGGGAGAATTGCCAACCTTCTTTCATAACTGTATACGCCATTAGAATTTGCATGTATGCCGCCAGCCTTTTTGGAGTACGTCACTGGCATTAGACACTTAGGCTGTCGACATTTAGCCAGCCTTCAATGTGACTAGAATCGATTTTATTGGAGCCATCGCCTAAGCCACTGGTGTAAATAATAAAGCCCACCGGTGTAAATAATAAAGCCCACCGGTCTTAGCTATATAAGCCGCCGACCTTGGCTGGCCTATCTTATTTCGAAGTGACTTTTCATATTTCTTTTTATTTTCTTTGTTTGTTTGTTTTCTAAGGCTATTTTGAAGCCTATATGAACACTTGTATGGGCATATAAGATGTCAGTTGAGCAAATTTTCTCTTGAGAGATTTCTCTACTGTGAGATTTTCTTTTGGTTCTTGTGATAAGAACCTTGTCTTTGATAACTTTGGTTTCATTCAATAGGTATGAATAGGGTCAAGCTCCTCCTTTTGATAACTTTGGTTCCAATTGATAGGTTTGGTTGGGGTCGGGTTCCACATTTCAATAGAGTTGGTTCTAATTGATGGTTTGATTAGGATCATGTTCCTATCCTGTTGCTTATATCAAGAGGATCCTTGGGTCGAATTGCATTTGTCGAGCATTAGGTCCTGGGTTTCATATACCTAGGCCTAGGGTTTGCATTTCACATCATTAGGTTTTTGTAAAATTTGTGGTTTTTAGATCAAGGGTTTGAAAAAAAAAAAAAAAGAGTGAATTACAAGTGGATTGATAAGTGTCAAAATTCCTATATTTTCCATGCTTATTTGGACATATTTGTTATGTAATTTTTGTGTTTTAATGAAGAAAAGGGCATTTATCTTGTTCAAATTCGTTTTCAGGCTTCATTGGCTTATTTAGAAGATTATATGATGATTTAAAGCAACTAAAGCAAGATTGGGTCAAATTGTGCAAGAAACAAGCCTTTTTGTCTTTTTAGCCCCTTCTTTAGCACTGCAAGGGCAGGATGAGAAGGAAAGAATTAGAATAATATAAATACCCATCTTGCATTCTTTTAAGGAGCTTTCTTGAGAGAGAATACGATAGTAACCAGAAAAAGAGAGTGTAGGGTTTTGAAGGGTTTTTAGAGTTTTTCTCTAAATCCCGAAAGGAAAATCACGAATATCCACTTGTAGAGAGAGAATCTAGAGAGAACTTTGCATTCTTTCTAGTGTTTCACAGCAGTTTTAGGTTTAAACATTTCAATTCATCGAGGATATTATTCTTTATTGTTTTATCTTAGTATAGGTTTGAGCTATTTCTCTTTTTCATTACTTTGTATTGCTATATTCATGGGGGAGTAGCTAATTTTGTTTGGGTTTGTGGATCTTTGGTCAATTTCATGTAACGGTATTGTGCTTTTGTTGAATACTGTCGTTTTATTTAATGAAATCACATGAATTAGAATTTGGATCCACAAACTCTAAGTCAGGGAGATTACTCCTCCAAAAGCTTAGGCATTGCTATAAAAAATATTGAAGAAATAAACTCAATCAAATAATAAATTTGATTAAGTGCAATATCCTCACAGGGAATTACAAAACAAGTTGAAAGCAATTTACCTAGAAAATTCAAGAGAACCTAGCAAGAAGTAATTAATTCTTTCATTGAGAGCTCTCTCTGCTAAAACTAGGTTAAAAACTATACATATGATTACATACATTATAATGCACCTATCATGCTTAGTTATAGTTTATTCTAGAAAGAAATCTTTTGGATTCTAATTTACCTACGTGGAAGATCTCAATAACAGTTTTGCCTTCTGATGCTTGCGCAATCGTACAAACCAAAGAAACATGTGTTTTATTTATGTCGCAAGGTGCTGGTTAAAAACTCTCTCTCTCTCTTTGTAGGACTCGACTTCTTTTAACAATCTTCTATCCAAAATCATTATCGCAGGGTGGAAAAGTGCTCTATCGAGGGCTTGGTGTCAGGGATGGACTTTACTTCAGTTTCAAAACTTCCAAGTCTTTGATGTACATTATCGTAGGGTGAGTTTTTATCTCAACCTCAGGAAGCGACTTCACATTTTTTGCCTTGACTTGATCTTTTCTTTAAAATTTTAGCCCTCGAATTTTTCGTTTTACCCTCGATTAAGTTGACCTTCCTGCAGCTGTTGTTTTGCCCAAAATCTGATCCAAAACTTCTTTGTTTCTTCACTTCTTCATCTTAAGAGCTGAAAACAATAATTAAGCATTAAAAACACATTTTCGCAGGAATTTAGATAAAAATGTATTAGAAGTATGGCTAAAATCCTATCGAAATAATAGAGTAAATAGCACTTATCAGATTCATGATGAAAACTTCAAAATTGTTTCTGCTGCAATTTGGGTTTTTCTATTGATTTTACGGCTGCAATCTAGGTTTAAATGAAATACACTTAATTATTTGAGCTTGGGGTAGTGTTTGCTGTTGAGCTTGCAAGATGACAGCAAAATTTTCAAATTTGAAGCTCATCGAGCCCCACATCTTCCATATTTTCCTACTAAAAATTAGTCATATTTTTCTGCTCTATATTACTTTTGGGCTCCGTTTACAGGATTGTTCTATTTTTAGCACATATTAAGGCCTTGAAATATGTTGTTGAAGGCTTGAGGGCACTGTCGCGCCTAAATTTACTCAATGTCAAGCCATCGATCAAAAGTTGCAGCACACTATAGGAGTTCTACCCACCTTTAACACTGCTAGGGCAGTAGGGCGTGCAGGACATCGCGCCCTTCGTCTCACCCAAATTCCTCACTATCAAGCATTCAATGCAAGCTACAGGATGCGACCTGATGCCCACTCACCCCTGACCTCGCCTGGGCATAAGTCCAAGCATGGCCCATCGTGCCATCGACGCTCCCTGCGATCGCATGTAGCCACCCATGTAGTAAGGCGGGATGAATCTGTAGGTTACATAAATTTAAAAAAGAATAGTAGTTACACACCCACTTTCAACACTCTCACACTTTCACTCACTCTCACTTTCAGAACGTACTCGTTCTCACAAATTTCGCACACACCAACCCCTATATGCATTTGCATATCAAGATTTCTACTATCATGCTCATCTTTAAGTAAGTATCCTCATATTTTCTCTTTCATTTCTTGGTTCTAGCTTGTATATTCCTTCTTGAGCTTCAATGGTTTCCATATGTGAGTGGCTTTATAATGATGCATGCTAACTCTATGCCTAAATTTGTGCTATCCATGTGCCAATGTTACATTTTTGAACTTTTTTGTTGATTCATGCTAAAAAAAAACAACATTATCTTGCCGTGACAATCATGCCTAGGCTTCTTGCAAAATTTTTCATGGTTGTAAAATTTGGGGCTTTTGCTTGAATCATGAAACTCCACACTTCTAATGCCTTTTAATGTAATTTGCTTAAGAGATTTGTGGCTACATTGTTCAAAATCATGCTTTAAAGGCTCAATAACGTGATTTGGGGGAGGGTTCCGAATTTCAAATTTTGTTATGTTTTGATGGATTTTGGCACTTTGGACTGGTATTCCTCAAATTGTTATCAAGAATTTGTTCCTACTCTATAGCATGCCTTGCTTCTGCACCCATGCATAAATTTGAATTATCCCATGTTTTACATTCTGTAAGCCTCGGAAAATTTCAGTAAATAATTCCAAGATGAACTTCGAAAATAAACCGTAAAAATCACTCTAAATTAAAACCAAATTTCAACTAGCCCGAAAATACGAGCGAATCCAGAAATTTCCGAATCTTGAGAAAAATAAGAATTCTTAGAAACAAAATAAGAACTCAACATACTTCAATTCTAAAACCACTACGTACGACAAATTCTATACGTAACTCCGACTTATAAAATCGGATAATATAAAGCCTAAAAATAAATTATTAAAAAGTAAATAATGATTAAACCTTTGGAAATAAAACTCAATTCAAGAATTCGAAAACATTAAAAGATATTAAATACTTACAAAAATAAAACTTAAAATAAATTTCTCAAATCAAATGTATTGTATAAACATAAAATACCAGTTTCCAAATTGGCAAAAATCTAAACCGGAGAATCACCCGAAAGCCCTAAGTGGAATGCAATAGCTTAAGTCCGGCAATCTAGCGCCCCTAACCCTAGAGGCTAAGACGTAGTTTAAATATCTAGAATAGCTCATAGTAATATAAGTTGTTTAAAAATATTATATTGATAAATTTTTGACCTATTTCGAACCCGTTTGGATGCAGACTTCAAAAAGCGTGTCCCGAGGCTCGAGATATCAAAAATATACCATTAGTATCGTTAGAGTCTTAATTTCATAAGATTCCAAATATATCAGTTATATAATTTTTCGGGTTATAAAAGTTACAGTTATAACATTTTTATCGTATTTTTATTACTACCGGTAATTAATTAGTCTTTTGCACTATTCACTTTTATTTCATTACACAATTTTCTTATTCTTATAAAGCCTTATATTTTTAGATAACTATTTTATATAATATAGAAAATTTTGTTTTTCTAAAATTTAGTTCGTTTCGGGTCTTTACGGGATCAGATTCTGTTTAAGACCCGATACTAAAAATAAAATAAATTAATTTAATAATTGAAAAATATTTTTAAATATTTTTTTTTTCATAAAATAATTTTTTTAGAATTTTTTGGGTTATAAAAATATCATTTATAGCCCCTATTCGCGTATTTTGATCATACCGGTAATATATTTGTTAAAATACTAAAATAATTAAAATAATTATTTAAATTTAATTATGAAAAATCTGTTACAAATATTTGGAATAAATTTTCTAATTTTATTTTATTTTATTTATTTTGTTAAGAAAGTACTCTTACAACCCATACTTTCAAATACACCTTACACATATCACTTCATTTTCACTTCAATCTTTTTACACTTCATTATATCAATTCATGGCAGATTTTGACTCCTTTATGGCTGCCATTTTCCTTTATTTACTCCATTTTGACTAAATTAATTATATTCTACACCTTCTTAAAGAAGCTACATTACACATTTATTACACAATTCAATTTCAAGTCAAATTTCAAACAATTTCCCCTCTCTCTCCTCTTCATCTTTCACGTGCAGCATGCCCCATTGTAGCTGCCCTTGTTTTATTTTTTTCCTTCATTATTACAATTAATATACTCATTTCTCTCTCTCTTTCATTTACTCCTTCTTTCCTTTTTCATTCCTTAGCTTTTCTCTCTCTTTTTCCTCTCTTTTCCTCTTCATTTTTGCTCTTGTCTACAAGAACCAAGTTGCCCCCACTTCTTTGGTTAGCTTTCACCCATATTTCTTGAAGATTTTTGAGCAAATATTCTTCTCAAAGCTCCCATAGGTGATATAGGTAAAGTTTAATGAAGGTTCATGCAGCAAATGACCTTCCATAAGCTTAAAAGCTTAGGATGATGATGCCAAAAATGAAACACTCCTCTTCTCCATTATTATTATCTTGTATCATAATTATTTTCTTGTTAAAGTTGTTATATTTTGTAGTCTAACTTTTTATAGCTTTGATTTTTGTTTATGCCATAGATCTTGCTATTTGAGGTTATTATTTTTTGTTATTACATATGATTTATGCATATATTCCTCATTACATGTGTTCATAGCATTTAAAACTAGTATAGAAAACTAGACCTATGTTTTGGAGTTCATAAATGCATTAGACTTTTTGTTTAGTTCATAAACAACTGTAGTACATGATGATAGTAGGAATGTTTTTAGAAACTCAAGATCTATTTTATTTTCAACAAAATCATTTTTGAAAATTCGGATGAAAATGGAACCATATTTGGAAAAGTTGTTTTTCAACTTCAAAATGTGTATTTTTCATTTAAAATGAAGGGCTTAGGATATAGATAACATAAATGAAAGATTTTGATGAGTAAAGTTTAGATCTATGAGTTTATTATGCACTACCATGGGTTTCATTTAGATGTACATTCATATTATGTGTAGATTTTAGATTTGAACTTGAACAAAAATTGTGAAATTCGTATTTTGGCAAGACCCCTATTTAAAAACCACTTCCCAAGTGTCAAAATGTAATTTTTAAACGTAAGAAAATGAAGGCTTAATGTATGTGTATTACCAAGACTTCTTTTTACAAGAATCAAAGGTGATTTTCAAAGATTAATTTTCAAAACAAAGTTCTTTTTTCAGATTTTGGCCAAGGCCTAGTTTAAAAACATGTTTTCTAACTCAAAAATGAAGTTTTTATTTAAGAAATGAAAGGCTCTTCAGATAGGATATGTAAGGAATGGAATTTCATAAGTTTAGATAGATTTTATCAAAAGATATGTCCAAAAGTAAATTTTGTAAATTCAGATCCCAACCAAGACCAATTTTGAAAACCCATTTTTCAACTTCAAAACAAACTTATATTAAAGAAATGGAAGCCTTAAGGGGTAGGTTTGATTAGAAAATGGTTTTTGAAAGACTAAATGAGTTTTACAAAGAAAACAAGCTCAAATGAATTTCTCAAAATTCGGATTTGAAAATAGCCAAATTTAAACACCTATTTCCAAATGCCAAAATAATAATTTTGATAGGAAAATGAAGTCCTAGGGTATATATATAACAAAGACCAAGTTTTGATAAGGATAAAGGAGTTATCAAAATATGACCTTAGAATAATAAATGGTTTCCAAGAATAGGTTAAAACAATGTTTCTATTCTTTAAAATTTTGTAAAATTTGTACTTAGCAAACTGTCACGCCCCAATGGGTACCCTAAACGTGACAGTCCGCCACACTCAATATTAAAGCTTAAGTATGACAACCTTAGTCATTTCCAAAAGCTTTTATATTAAGTGTAAGGCTTACTTTCACAATTTTTGAGGACCATATATGGAATTATGAAGCTTAAGGAGATATAAAAACATATTAAGAAAAGAAGAATCACAATAATTATTTGTTCATGGCAACGACTTTACAAACTTAGGGACAACTCCTTAAATTACTAATCTATTATATAAATATATGCATGCTAATACTAGGCTAAATTTTACCCAAATTTCTAATGTTCAAGAGAGATTACCTGCCCGCATGGTCCACGTGGCCTTAACCATAAGTACGGGAACTGCAAAAGATATCTATTGGGGTATAAGCTAATAGGCTTAGTGAGAACTATTTCCATAAATAACTTCTTGTAACAAGATTCAAACAAGTTGATTTAATCAAACAAATGTAATGCACAAGCACGTGGGCAAACAAGCATATAGCTTTCCGGGAACTATATGTTGAATGGATTTACGCCCTCCATTCGGGGTTTGGTGATACTTATCCTCAAAACAAGTAGTTTTAATAACAAAAATTTAAGCTTGCGAGCACTCATCGCCAAGCATTCATTAAAAAGTTTTAAACTTGCGAGCACTCATCGCCAAGTATTCCGAATCTACTTGATTTGACCTTGCTTTCGGATCAACCGCCAAGCATATTCCATTAAGCCGCCAAGCAATCGCTTTCGGATCTCCCGCCAAGTGTTGCTTTCGACATGAGCTTACTATCCTTCTCACCCAAGGATAATAACCCAACCATGCAATGTGACTCACTTCGTGGTATGCATGAGTTCATTAATTTATAAAGTCATAACATAATTATTTTCAACTTTATGGCGATCAAGGAATTTCACACAAATCAATATTAAACTAAAACAATCACTTAGAACAATTCGGCTTCGATATTCTTAGAATTCTTTCAAGGAATTATTTTACATGCATATCGGTTTATCTTTTCCTAACTCTAGTGCAACTAATTTACAAGCACAACAAGTGTAGCATTTAATGGAAATAAACTCACGATGCCATTGTCGTCTATTCCTCTAAGCGGATGAGTCGTTCACACACTCCACTTAATCGTAATAGTCTGGGTAAAGGAATCCTTCCTCGGGGTCACCTAACCAAAGAAAATACCCACAATGAGTTTTTCTTGATGATTTTCTTGAATTTTGACAAAACAATGTCAAAGAACGTTAAAGTTCGTATAGAAGAATGTTCCAACTTAAAATGGCCATAACTTGGTCATTTTAACTCGGAATCGCGCATATAATATACCGATTTCTACCTACTCGAAAAGATCTACCCATTTCCAAAATTATTTCAACAAACAAGCCATATAGGCTCCGAAAAAGTGGCGACAAAATTCACCACGGATTTTAAGTAAAAACAACTTTGGTTCAAGAAATCAAAATTTGTTTGATAAATACTTAGTTATCTATATAGTTGAAAAATTCTCTTTTTATAACTATATAACTCATATTTAAGCATGCTCAAGTGTCTTGTTGTCCAATTATTTTTCTTAGGTAAAACAATGTCGGGTTGAAGCTTTTCGGAAATTGTTTTTGTAAATTTCTTTGAAATGAATACCTTGTTTTCTTTATTTTCTAAAAACGTTTTATGTTGGTTTTATTTATCTTTTTCTAAGTGACCTTTGAAAATAAAATTTTCTACTTTCTAAGTTACATTAATACTATATTTGAAGTTTTCTAGGAAATATGCTATTCTTCATTTTTCTTGTGTAAATTCCTTTGTTTACTTGTTTTGCAAAAATCCTTACTTGATATTTCTCATTCTTTTTCTCATGTCTCATATTTTTCAAAAATAATCATCCATGCATGAAAATTTGTTTTCTTCATAAAAACAATGTGGAACAATTAAGGACTTTTTGTAGAAAAACTAATTTCTATAATCTTATTAACTTTCTTTTAACTTGAAAAGAAATAACTTTATTATTTTCAAACCATAAATTTTCTTTGCCTATTTGTTTGCAAAGGTCTTTACTTAAAAATTTCCTTAGTCATCCATCTTATTTTCTTTCTTATGAAAAGAACCATTTTAACAAAATATTTTCTTTTGAAAAACAAGGTGGAATAATAAGGATCTAAGTGTTCTTTTAAAGTAAAAGTAGTTTATAAAATTATAGTGAGTTCTTTTTGTAACATGAAAAGGAATGAGTTTATTTTGTGTTGCTTTATAGATTTTATACTTTACATAAACTTATTTCTAAGTGACAAAATTCTTCTTTTTGTTTAAATAAAATTATGGACAACAATCTAAATGAACATGATTATGAGAATAATAATAACCAAAATAACATAAAGCATAATAATAAAGTCAAGTATTGGAGTCTTAGCTTTTTCAAGGCTCCCGGGACTAAGAAGTAAACTAGTCCCATAATAAAATAAATGAAAGAAGAAAAGCTTGTTTTGACTTGATGAGGACAAGTCTAAGACTAGAGACTAGTCTTAAAAACAACTTGAAATAAATAAATTGCATGAAAGGTAAATAAATTGCAAGATTATGAGCTTATATGCTCTAAATAGTATATATAGCTATATAGATATAGTAGATAGTTATGAACATAAAAGAGACATAAATGAACATAAGAGAAACATAAATGAATATAAAGAAACATGAACATAAAGGAATTATGATTATGAACAAAAACAAAGTATGAACCTATTGTTGCTTTCTTAACCTTCATGGTTTTAGAAAACACACATAAGTTCATACTAAGTAGATGAACATGGAAACTTCTTGAAGAAACTTTACTAAAAGAAGCTAGACTAGAAGAACTCTTGAAGAACTCTTGAGAGAATTTGAGAGAGATTTTGCTATAATAACTTTAGAGAAGAAGTGGTGTGAAAGAAGTGAAAGAGAGGGGGTATTTATAGGAAATTGGAGTGATTTTTGTGTGATTAAAATAAAAAAATTAAAACAAATTGAGGGCATTAGAGAGGGGGGGCCCGGCCATGCAGGGGAGGGGATTGATTTATTTTTTTGACTTTTTGAAGAATAAAAGATGTAATATGTAAGGTAGATGTGATATAAAGTTATGGGAAAGATAAAAAGTTAAGATTATAGGTTATGTAGAGTGTAAGAATAGGTGTAAGAAAAAGTAGAGATAAAAGAATAGTTAGAATAGTAATGAATAGTGTAATGTAAAGTAGATATGACAATTAAAGTACCGGTAGTAAGAAAATACGCGTATAATAGCTATATCTGTTATTTTTACTTACCGAAAAATACGAAACTGATATTTTTGGAAAACTTATATTTTTACGAGTCTAACGGTGTATTCGGAATTTTTTTACTATTCCGGGCCTCCGGGGCACGTTTTTCGAGAACTGTGTCCGATCGGGTTCGAAGGTCACCCGAATTTCGCGAAACTGAACTTTTACAAAACCTATGGTTATTACGAACTATTTTAGCTAATTATCCCAACTTCGTTTTCTAGGGCCAAGGAAAACGACAATGCCGGATTTAGTTTGATACGGTAAACTAGGGTTTTGTTGACTTTTAGGGTTCCGTTTGACTTCTGGTTTAGGGTTTTATGCTAAACCGATTCCGAAAATTTAGGGGTTTATACAAACCACCTATATAAACACCTATTTTCTAACCCCAAAATGAAGATTTTTATCGAAATGATGAATGTGATGGTTTTATAGACCATCAAGGTTGAGTTTTGATAAAAGAAGTATAATTTTACAAGAAGAAAAACTATTTTTCTTAAGTCCAGTATAATTCAAAGTTTTGCAAAGTAAAAGTTTTGAAAAAGAATTCTTGGTATTATATGTATACACATAGGTAGATCATCTCATAACCGTCATAACAATAGCTTGTAGGTAATACATATATGCATGATGCATTGTAGAAATAAAGTATAAAAATTGAGTTTATCCAAAATTTGTAAATTTGGATGATTTCACAACCATGCCTTAAAAACCCATTTACCAACTCCAAAACTTGTGTTTTATATGAAAAATGAGGAGTTTAACTCATAGGTATTATCAAGTAATGATTTTGATAGATTAAGATGGGATTTGCTAAGAAAAATATATAGAATATTGAGTAGAAATGAAGTAGGAAAAATTTGAGTTGTTGTCATTTTAGGAAATTCGTAACAATGGAATAATGGTGAAAACTCATATTTTCCAAACTCAAATTAGAAGTTTTATCAAAGAAATAAAGTTCTTAGTGACTAGGCATGTTTGAGCCTTAATTTTCTAAATGTCAAATGATTTTTACTTAAAGGAATCACCACAAAAACAAGTTTTGCAAAATTCGGATTTTTAGAATCAACCCTATTTGAAAACATGCTTACAAAGTATAAAATGTAAAGTTTTATGTAGAAATGAAGGTCATAAGTAATAGATATGATGAAGACTCAATTCTAACAAAGATAATTATATTTTCTTAAGAAATAAATCCAAAACAAATGAAATAATCAAAGTTAGAAAGCTAGATTTTTCATAAGTAGTTGTTATTATGGTCTTGCAAAATAAAAAGTTATAAAATTTTCTTTTAGCAAAAATCATCAAGATCATGCATACATTAAGCTCATCTCATATCATCCATGTTAGGAAATCACTCATATTGCATGTATAGCTAATCTACATAGTAGGAACATTACAAACATTTACAAAACTACTTTTTGGAATTGAAATTTGCTACTGTCCTAATCTGATCGGACCTTTTTGAAGCTTCAAAGTTTTCAAAACTTAAATATAATATTATAATTAGATAGATCTTTCAAAGTAGATAGAAATCAATATATAATTTGCGAAATTCCGAGTTAAAATGACCAAGTTATGGCCGTTTTAAGTTGGAATTCTCGCTTATGACGAGAATTACAAATTTGATAGTTTGTATAAGATTATTTGGATTAGTTAAGTGATGAAATACTTATTAAAGTATTTTTCCTTTTTAGGTGACCCCGATATCGACGATTCCTTACCACCGAGTTACTTGTACTAGAAGACCGGTGATCCAATGGCCGAGTGAGTTTTCTTTTATTTTGTTACTCTGTTTGTGCTTGTAGCTAGTTGCATTAGAATTATAGGAACAAGATAAAAATCGATATGAATGGGGATGGGATATATGATGAGATTGTGATGAATGTATGCCAAAGAATACTAAAGCATATCGAAACCACGATTTGATTAGATAACTGCACTCTTCATATTATTTATGTTGTATGTATGGTATTGGTTGGTCACTCTAAAGAATGTATGAATATTTTGACCTAAGCAAAAATTTAAATTGGTCATGCATTACATCGGACATATTGCATTTGGTAGCATGTTACTCCTACGCAGGTCGATCGGTATGGTCCATGACTCGTTGGGATAACGAGGCCAGTATCAGAGCTCATTCATGGGAACTAAGGCACATCGGGGATGCATTCCATGTGTGAGCCTAGCCAAGGCGAGTGCTATGAGTCGAGGGCTTGGGGACTAGCAGCGGTCATGTAGACTTCAATACCATCCCTAACCTAAGATACGAAGGGCGTAAATCCGTTCTGTGTGTGGGTTCCGGATACCCATGCATAATTACTTGCTCACGTATTTGTTCATGCATAGCATATGGATGATTTATAACTTACTTGTTATGGTACAGAATTAAGAGAATTCTCACTAAGCTAGTGGAGCTTATACCCCAATAGATGTTTGAATGAACAGGTCATCTCAAGAATGCTAAGTGGAGACCGAGATGGTTGGAGCCAAGAATGACTTTGGAATTCCGGCAAGAAATGAGAATGCTTGAAGTTATTAGCTATGTTTTATTATTTGCCTTGTAATAGTTTTATGTAGTAGAATCTTTTGATAAATTGTAATTGAAGTTTAATGAGTTGTATTTTGAAGAATAGTGAATTGAAATTCCTTTACATTGTTCTCAAGTTGTATCAACATAAAATGCATTACTCCGATGAGTCTCCTCCATGTGCTAGATGCCTTGTACATAGTATGGAAGCCTTGCGTAACTGAGGTGGTCATTCTTAGGCTTTAATATTGTGTACGGCAGACTGCCACGTTTAGGGTACCCTTCGGGGTGTGACACATTTACTCTATCTATCCCCCTGCATAAGATGCTTCATTGACGATGGGCAATAACTAGACCTATTCTCATAGCTATCTATTGATGCTCTCGGCATTAGAGCGACATTACTACCACGGCTAATATCGACCCGAGCCTAAAGAAGGAAAAGAACAGACTAAAGCATGGAGTTCATTGGCCCACGTTAACTTGACCTTGCAGAAATTTTTCATGATTCCATTTTACTTTGATGCTTTATGATTTTTCATGATTTGATTTTGCTTTGATGCTTTATGATGCTTGTTTCATAATTTTACGCCCCATATCTTATACTACAATAGAGTTTAAGCATCATTTTGCTCTTGATTTTGGCATGCACGATTGTAGTTGTTCTTTAATTGTTTTTTGCCCTCATATATGTTAAGCTTTCTTTACAGAAATGGGAACTAAAAGATCCTATCTTAAAGAAGGAGAGACAACCACCTGGCTCACCAATACAACAGTCATCTAGCTCCTGACCAAGAATAAGAGAGCTATCACCACCACTTCCATAAGGTATTGATATAGTTCATTATACAATAGCCTTATCTCAACAATCATTCAGCAAGACTAGAAAAGTTGAAGAAAATGGAGCTCCACAACAACAAATATTTGGATTGGAGATTGTTGAGAGAATTTAGCTTAGAGGAAACGGTCTGAGAGTTGATTCAATTGCGACCATGGGCACAATTTTTTGAGATCAATGAGCTTGTCTACCAAGAGATTACCCTGGAATTTCTATCCGCCATGGAAATAGAAGAACAATCTCCCACCCATAACGTGAACAACACTTTCACATTCCAAATTTATGGATAAGCACATCGCTTTCATCTTTCCTGATTTGGATTGTTTTTAGTTTATATCTAAATGCTAAAGTGGTGACTGAAGAGTACTTGCAATTGCCCAATGATTGGCTTGAGGGGGTCACAGCTGAAGGATATTGGAAGTCTCTTTGTGATGATCCTAACATACGCTATCTTCCATCCAAGTCTAAGGCCACCTCCATGACTAGGACGGATCTAAAAGTGATACATAACCTCCTAGCTCATACTATTAGGGGTAGAAAAAGTAGTCATGGAGCTATTAACAATTTTGAGCTACTACACCTGTATAGTATTGCTATGAGATATCTAATCAATATAGGTGTGGAAGTAGCATATTTTCTAAAGAGGCAAGCAACGGAGCCTCAAGTCAAGGGCTTATATTGTGGGGGATATATTACCAAACTTCTCAAAGGAATGAGATCGTTTAAAGAGCCTCCAGCTAGCACTCCTTTGGTGAAAGCAAAGAAAATCACATATAGTCCTTTTTATGCATATGGATTAACTAGAGTGGTTGGTGGTTCTACTGTTGTAAACTCCTAAAATTTTCGGTTAATTTTAAGTTTGATCTTAGAATTAAAAGTCAATCGAATCCTTAAAGGTCAACAAAAATCTAGTACAAACCCTAGATTTTAGATCTGGCATTCTCGTTTTCTTTAGCCCTAGAAAACAAAGTTGGAACAATTAGTGATAACAGTTTGTAATAGCTTTAGGTTTATAAAAAATATCATATTTGCGAAATTCGACTGTCCTTCGGACTCAAATGAGATTAGTTCTTGAAAATTATGTCCTGGCTCGGAATAATAAAAATATTTCGATAACACTGATAGGACCAATTTAATACAAGGATTTTAAAAATATCAGTTTCGTAATTTTTCAGTAATTAAAAATATCAGATATCGTAATTATGCGCTTATTTCTTACTACCGGTATTTTACTAGTCACACCTACTTTACATCACTATTCATTACTATTCTACGCTATTTATCTATCTTTACTTTTCTAACATCTACTCTTACAACACCATAACCTATTATCTTTACTTTTTACCTTTCCCATAACTTTATATCATATCTACTTTACAAATTATTACTTTTAATACATAAAAATCCAAAAAATTACATCTCTCTCTCTCTTCTCCTTTAGGCCGTGCAAATCCTCCCTCTCTTCCTTTATTTTTTCAATTTTCTTTAATTAAATCACTTAAAAATCACTCTACATTTTCCTATGAATAACTCTCCTCTTTCACTTCATTCACACATCTTCTAGTCACAAATTTCACTCCTAAAACTCTCTCCATTTCCCCTCACAATTACTATCCGCAAAACTCTCTCAAAATTCCCTCACAAGACCTTCTTCTTCTTCTACAAAACTTTAGGTAAGAAATTTTTTTAAGATTCCTCTTACCATGTCATGTAACTTTACATGATCATGGTGTGAGTTTCCTAAACTTAATGTTATGGAAGCTACACTATGTTTGTATATTGTTCTTGTTCATGAAATTATATTCATGTATTTCTATGTTACTTTTGCTCATATTTTGATTTCATGTTAATCCTTTATATATATGTAACTAGACATAATTATGTACTAATATATAATCTTTAGAGCATATAAGCTCATTGTTATTTATTTACTTCCAAGTAATGCAATTTATTTATTTATTTCATACTATTTTAAGACTAGTCTTAGTCTTAGACTTGTCATCATCAAATCAAAACAATATATTTGCTTTCTTTCTTATTTTTGTTTTGGGACTAATCCATTCTTAGTCTCGGGATACCTTGATGAAGCTAAGGTTCCCAATACTTGACATATTTCTTTACTTGCTTAGTTATTTACCTATTATGTTTATCTTATGTTTTTATAATTCTATATTCATGATCATGCATGAACATAGTGATTTTGTCTCAAAAAGATAAAGAAGAAAAGTTTTCTTAAAATAGAAGTTCTTCTCCAAAAATAAATGTTGTCATGAAAGAAACAATTTTTCTATGAAAACTTAAGGAACCAACTTAGTATATCTCTTCTAAGAAATTAGTGGAGCACATAATAGAAGTTAGAAACTAAAGAAAAGAGGAATTCTTAGAAAATACACAATCATTGGAAAAGTATTCTTTAAGATTAAGAAATTTCAAATTCTTGTTTAAATAAAAAGGTTTACTAAAACTTCACTTTTCATCATTCAAAAAGACTAGTTTGACAAACACCAAGAAATTTCCTTTCATAAAATAGAATGATTTTAAGAGATGAGATTAATGAACAACATAGTAAACCACTTCTTCAAATATAGAATTATTACTTTCAAAAGAATTAGAAAATAAGCTATAAGGAATTTAGAAAGTGGAAGTCATTCTTTTGAAATTTAAGGAAATAGAATTAAGAAAATACTCCTTTCAAAATGACTTGAGAAAGTTCTAGCAAACTAAGAGGGAAATTTCAAAAGTTTTAAAAGACTTTATTTTTACCAAAAATTTATAGTTGAGATGACTTCATTAATTTCATGCATTTAACATGAGTAAAAAATATTATTTATATTTTCAAAGGTCTTACAACTATTATAATATCTATCTCTTTGATTCAAGTTTTCATAAAAAGAAGAAAGAAATTTTGTCAAATTCGTGGTAATCTGATCACCACTATTTTGGAGCTCAAACGACTTAGTTTGATGAAAATAATTTTAGAATTGGATAGATCTTTTCAAATAAGTAGAAAACGGTATATTATATGCGCAATTTCGAGTTAAAATGACCAAGTTATGACCATTTTAAGTTAGAATTTCTCTCTATACGAATTTTAATTGTCGTATGACATAGTTTCTTAGGAGTGCCATAGAATCAAAAAGAGATACTCATTTTAGGTATTCTTCTTGATTAGGTGATCTCGAGGAGGATTATTCGTATCTGGAAGATTACCACGATTCGTGGAAATCCTGAATGACTCTTCCATTAAAAGAAAGGTATCATCATAGTTGAGTGAGTCTACTCTCCGTTATTTTTCATACTAATGATTGTGCTTGTAAATTTAGTTGCATTAGAATTTAGGCAAAATCAACTGGAAGTTGTATGATAATATGTTGAAAAAATATTAAGTATATTGAAACATGATTTGTTTGTAATAAAGTTACATGTATATTAATATCTTAAAGTGTTTGGAATTGGTTGCTCACTTGAAAGATGTTAAATATAACGACTAGACTTTAAGTAAGAAATTATGCATACACTTCATATGTTAAGTCACATTGCATTCACTATAATATAATTGGTGGAATACGTGTATAATAGTGGTGGTAGGCATAACCGGTATATCATGTAAGTGGCGAGTAGGAGCCAGTAAGAACTACATAAATTGGTGGCCAATAGGAGCATGTAATAACTACAAGTTTTTTATGGTGTATAAGAGCCAGTAAGATCTATAAAAGTGTTTTAAAAGTCGTGGCCATAATTGGCCTGAATACCTAACCCTGGATGAATGGCGTAATTCATTCAACATATGATTCCCGGAAAGTCATAGGTTTTGTATGCTCATGTGTTTGTTGCATTTCATTTGCTTGACTAATAAACTTGGTTGATATTTTACTTCGAGTATGAATTTTTGGGATTTACTCATTAAGCCCGTAAGCTTACACCCCTATAGGTATTTGCATTTTCAGGAACACCTATTTTTGTACCCGAGGTCTCTTCATATCCGCGTAAGTATTCTTTTGAAGTTTTTGGAGGAAATCTACTTGAAGATTTAGATTAGAATTCCTTTGAAATCTTTAATGTATATTTAAATATTGTAAAGAATATTTCGATCTTTGGGATTTAGCAGGGGTATGCTCCTAAGAAATCATGTAATAGACCTTTGGTTATTGATTATAAATATTTTATTTCTGGATTCTTGTATGTTTATTTTTACTTGCTTAGACTATGCTTCCCAAAAGCATCTCCTATTACCGTGCTAGATGCTTTATATGTAATACTAAGACTTTCGCGTGACTGAACAGTCATTCTTGAGTCTTAATATTCTTATCTTTCTTATTATTAACTTCTTATATCTTTCTTATATTTTCATCATTTTCATACTACATACTTATGTATGCATAATCATGATAATGTTGTCTCAACAAAGATTAAAGAGGAAACTTTCTCTAACAAAGGAAAATGAAACCAAACTTTCTTAATATATATCATTGTCACTAAATCAAGATTTTGCTATCACATACATAGGAAAATTATTTTTTTTCCAACTTCTTTTCAAGCTCATCAAGAATTTCCCCAAATGACAATAAAGATGAATTTTTCAAAGAAGTTAACTAAAAAAACAAAAATTTTCTTTTATTATGATAAGTTACATAAAGTTTACTAAAACTTAGTAATAATAATTTTTTGATAAGTAAACTTTTCTCAGAAAGCTTACTCGTAGGACTTTTACTAACATCATAATGAAAAGCTTAAGATTGGAATCTTTTCAACTTCATAATAAAAACTAAGAAATAAACTAGTTTTCGAAGTTAAGATAAAATCAACTCACTAAATTATAAACTCACTTAGAAAAATAAAGGTTGCCAAGTTTTTAAATGATACACCCATCTTTAAAGAAATAAAAGGAATATAAAGTTGATAAATTTCAAAGACAATAGATATTATCAACAGCTTAAGAAAATAATAAAACATGATTTTCCAAGTAAAATTGGTAAAAGATTTAAAAGACCAAGTTTTAAAGATAAAATTATTTTTAAGGAATTAAGAAAGGAAAATATAAGAGGAAAATATTTGTTTATCAAAATCATTTTCTTTTAAAAGGAGCAATATATATACAACTCAAATTACTATAGGTTATCAACAACTTAATAACAATTTAGAAAAATTCATTTCTTATCACTAGAAGTAAAATTTTGTAGAAAATCAAAGTTAAGAAAAAAAATTAACTTATCCTGAAAAAGAAATTTGAAAAACAAAATAAGAATATACTCATTTATAATAATCCAAGGGTTTATGAAGTTCTTTCAAAACAAGTAGAAAAGAAAATGTTAAAATTCAAGTTTTCAACACCATGAAATAAATTGCTTTTCGAAAAATAATCATTGAGATAACACCATTAAATTTTGCATATAATATGAGCCTATATATATGTAATCAATGAATTTTCAACCCTATAAGTATTTATAATTTTTTAAAGGATTTTCGGAATCATGAAAAGTTTGAAAACAAAGTTTTTAAGGGCTGGGATTTTCATAATAGATCTGTACCGACCCTTTTTGTGACGAACAGATTTTTTATGAAAAATTAACCTTAGAATAGATAGATCTTTTCGAGTAGATAGAAAACGGTATAATATGCAAAATTCCGAGTTAAAATGAGCAAATTATGACCATTTTAGTTTGAATTTCCCTTTATGCGAATTTTGATAAACGTGGTGAAATAGAATTGCAAGTTTAAGTAAAACTTCCAAGAAATACTCATTTTGGGTATTTCTCTTGTTTAGGTGATGTAGAGACAAGTTTCCGTGCCCTGAGGACTAGTTTCACTAAAAGTATCCACACAAATTGCCAAGTGAGTTTATTTCTTACATTTTTGCACTTATGATTTTGCTTGTAAAATTAGTGGCTTAGAATTAGGAAAAGATACAATGGAAAAATGCATGTGCTTTACATACTTGGTTGAAACTACGATTAAGTATATCGAGGTGGAAATTGCTTATAATGAATGTTTGATCTAGCGTAAGAATGATTGTTTACAAATCATATGATCACCCGTAAAATATTTAATTGTGCCATACGCACTTAGTTAAATTGATTCATGCATGTCATCGAGTGAGTTATTTGCATTATTACTATATCTTTGGTGGGACAAAGACTTAGTAAGGAGATTCATAGAGTTTGTAAATTCTATAAAACGACGAAAAATCGTCTGAATCAAATGGCAGTGGGAAAACACTTGACTAAAAAAAATTTGGTAGCTATGTAGTGGCTCGGAATAAGACTACAACTAAGTTGGATTATAATTTGGCAGCCACGTAATGGCTTGAATAAAAACTACCATAAAATTATGTTTATGCTAGCAGCCTATACGGTCTAAAATACCTAACCACCGAATGGAAGGGTAAATCCATTCAGCCATATGGTTCCCGAAAAATCATATGTATTGTTTGCTTACGTGCTTGTGCATCTCATATGGTTATCTAAATAAAATTGTTTTCATTATTGGATGTCGAGTGTTTAAATTGTGGAAATAAATCTTACTAAGCATGTAGCTTATACCCTCTTAGATATCTTTTGTAGTTCTCGTATCTTTGGTTGGAACCAAGAGGTTATTTCACCCAGGTAATGCTTCCAAGCTAAGATCTTTTGGATAAAAATGCAAGATAGAAGTAGATGTGGAATCCCAAGAGAAGTTTCGAAAGTGTAGATCGTTTCAAGATAGACTTTATTAGACTTAGCTATCTTAATAGGGGTAAACCCCTTAATGTTGTAAAGACTCTTTATAGGCTTTTATGAAACCTTGGTTATATTGTTATGATTTATTTTCTTAATCGCTTATGTGCATAACTACTTAAACATCATGATCCAAAGTTTGGTTCACCATGATCGTGAAACTACTCCTCACACCCAATATCGAGACTTTTGGGATGACTAAGGTTATCATACTTTAGTCTTAATATTGAGTGTGGCGAGTTGTTGCATTTAGGGTACTCTTTGGGGCATGACAAAGATGGCGGTGCAAAGGTGAAAAGAACTACGCCAACCTGTGACGAAACCCTTTATCAATACGCTTGATTATCTAGATTCCCAAGACCTCAAAATCGATGGAACCGCAACCCGTTGTCTATATATAGGCAAGAACCTTGGTATAAAGGAGGACGCCACAATCGGGGATGGAAAACCCAATTGATAAGTCATGGTGAACGCCATGGGTAAAAACCCGATAAGTTCAAACAAGTTTTTTCTCAGAACTCAAAGAGAAAAAGCTCTCAAATTTTCATTTATTCCAGTCTAGTCTCAAAAGATTACATATGATGGTTTTTTAAAGGCTTTAGTTAGCCTAAAAACTAAGTAACTACATTAAAAAATACATGGAAAACCGAAAAGACATAAAAAAATTCAAACTAAGCAATAAATACAAGAAAAATCTAAAAAGTTATATAAAGAATTCAAACTAATCAATAAATACAATGACGCCATCCAATCCTCATCATTCCCTCCTTCTCGAAAAAGATTCGTCCTCGAATCTCCAAACTGATGTGAACCACAAGTGATTTGCCTTGAGACCAACACCAATACGCTTGGACGCATCGTTCATCTTTCCCAAAAACGATTTCCTTGAATCTCCAAACTGATGTGAACACAAGAGATCTGCTTGAGACCCAACATCAATATGCTTGGAAACCACTCAAAGTCTGATCAGATGATATGTGACAAACCTTAAACTAATGACTTTTTTTTTTTTTTGTTTCAAGCCCTAAACAAGAACCTAATTAAAAGAAATCAATCCCTTTTTTTTTCCACTCTTCTTCCTTTTTTTTAATATAATAAAGACACTAAAACTGCTAGACCTAAAATCAAGACAAAAACGGATATGAACGACTTGAATTATCTCTAGTCGAACTTGATATGGTGATTTTGACAAACCTAAGGCTCTGATACGAACCACGCCAACCTGTGACGAAACCCTATATCAATACGCTTGATTATCTAGATTCCCAAGACCTCAAAATTGATGGAACCGCGACCCGTTGTCTATATATAGACAAGAACCTTGGTATAAAGGAGGACGCCACAATCGGGGATGGAAAACCCAATTGATAAGTCATGGTGAACGCCATGGGTAAAAACCCGATAAGTTCAAACAAGTTCTTTCTCAAAACTCAAAGAGAAAAAGCTCTCAAATTTTCATTTATTCCAGTCTAGTCTCAAAAGATTACATATGATGGTTTTTTATAGGCTTTAGTTAGCCTAAAAACTAAGTAACTAAATAATAAATACATGGAAAACCGAAAAGACATAAAAAAATTCAAACTAAGCAATAAATACAAGAAAAATCTAAAAAGTTATATAAAAGAATTCAAACTAATCAATAAATACAATGACGCCATCCAATCCTCATCATTCCCTCCTTCTCGAAAAAGATTCGTCCTCAAATCTCCAAACTGATGTGAACCACAAGTGATTTGCCTTGAGACCCAACACCAATACGCTTGGACGCATCGTTCATCTTTCCCAAAAACGATTTCCTTGAATCTCCAAACTGATGTGAACCACAAGAGATCTGCCTTGAGACCCAACACCAATATGCTTGGAAACCACTCAAAAGTCTGATCAGATGATATGTGACAAACCTTAAACCTAATGACTTTTTTTTTTTTTTCAAGCCCTAAACAAGAAACCTAATTAAAAGAAATCAATCCCTTTTTTTTTTCCACTCTTCTTCCTTTTTTTTAATATAATAAAGACACTAAAACTGCTAGACCTAAAATCAAGACAAACAACGGATATGAACGACTTGAATTATCTCTAGTCGAACTTGATATGGTGATTTTGGACCTTGGTATAAAGGAGGACGCCACAATCGGGGATGGAAAACCCAATTGATAAGTCATGGTGAACGCCATGGGTAAAAACCCGATAAGTTTAAACAAGTTCTTTCTCAGAACTCAAAGAGAAAAAGCTCTCAAATTTTCATTTATTCCAGTCTAGTCTCAAAAGATTACATATGATGGTTTTTTATAGGCTTTAGTTAGCCTAAAAACTAAGTAACTAAATAATAAATACATGAAAAACCGAAAAGACATAAAAAAATTCAAACTAAGCAATAAATACAAGAAAAACTAAAAAGTTATATAAAAATATTCAAACTAATCAATAAATACAATGACGCCATCCAATCCTCATCATTCCCTCCTTCTCGAAAAAGATTTGTCTCGAATCTCCAAACTGATGTGAACCACAAGTGATTTGCCTTGAGACCCAACACCAATACGCTTGGACGCATCGTTCATCTTTCCCAAAAAGATTTCCTTGAATCTCCAAACTGATGCGAACCACAAGGACCTGCCTTGAGACCCAACACCAATATGCTTGGAAACCACTCGAAAGTCTGATAAGATGATAAGTGACAAACCTTAAACCTAATGACTTTTTTTTTGTTTCAAGCCCTAAACAAGAAACCTAATTAAAAGAAATCAATCCCTTTTTTTGTCACTCTTCTTCTTTTTTTTTTAATATAATAAAGACACTAAAACTGCTAGACCTAAAATCAAGAAAACAAAGGATATGAACGACTTAAATTACCTCTAGTCGAACTTGATATGGTGATTTTGACAAACCTAAGGCTCTGATACCAAACTGATACGAACCACGCCAACCTGTGACGAAACCCTATATCAATACGCTTGATTATCTAGATTCCCAAGACCTCAAAATCGATGGAACTGCGACCCGTTGTCTATATATAGACAAGAACCTTGGTATAAAGGAGGACGCCACAATCGGGGATGGAAAACCCAATTGATAAGTCATGGTGAACGCCACGGGTAAAAACCTAATAAGTTCAAATAAGTTCTTTCTCAGAACTCAAAGAGAAAAAGCTCTCAAATTTTCATTTATTCTAGTCCAGTCTTAAAAGATTACATATGATGGTTTTTTATAGGCTTTAGTTAGCCTAAAAACTAAGCAACTAAATAATAAATACATGGAAAACCGAAAAGACATAAAAAAATTCAAACTAAGCAATAAATACAAGAAAAACTAAAAAGTTATATTAAAAAATTCAAACTAATCAATAAATACAATGACACCATCCAATCCTCATCAAAAGGAAACAAAATAAAAAGCCGAGAGCAATAAACAATGTATACCGGCATGTACATCAGTAGTGTAGAGAAGAAACCCTGCCAATGTTCAAGACGGCGTTAAAGAAATTTCTACTGATAATTTTTTGGACAAAGTATGTCAGCAATGTAGGATTGTAGGCTGGCGGCATAGCTCGTGTAAGACAAGGTCATCCATAGACAATGTTGTAAGATCGGTTGTGTTTATTGAATGCCGGTGGTGTTGAGCTTGAAAGCCGGCAGTGCAGTGCCAATGTTGGGCTCCTCCGAAAGCTTCTTCAAATCTGGTCTAGTAAATGATCATCCAAAGAATTGTACAATATTAACAAGCTCCCAATTGTTATCCAATGATAGATCCTTGATGAAGTCTCTATGTAGAGTTTACTTCTTCCGAGCCTCCTCAATGAATGCTCCTAAAGCTTCCCTCATCCTCTTAGCTTTAGCTCTCGTGACCGGTCCAATTGGAATGTATAATGGGTCGTTGGATATGACATCTACTGTTGCATCATTCCCTCTCTCCTTAAAAGGATTCGACCTCAAATCAGTGTCATCTACATCAAAAGTAGACAAATTAGAAACATTAAAGGTTGCACTAACATTATACTTACTTGGAAGATCCAGCTTGTAAGATCCTTGTAACCACTTAAAATGGACCATTGCCTCTCGGTTGCAATTTAGAACATCGCTGTTGTGAGAATCTCTCTTTGCGCATGTGCACTCACATCCAATCACCTGGTTCGAAAACAACTTTCTTTCATCCTTTGTTGGCTTGTTTATCATATTGTTCCGTCCTCAATATGTTGTCGAACCTTCTTATGCATTTGTTTGGCCAATTCTGCCTTTCGCTTTCCATCTAAGCTAGCACACATCTATAGGCAATGGTAACAAATCTAAAGGAGTCAGAGGATTAAATCCATAAACAATTTCGAAAGGTGAAAATTTAGTTACCGAATGCACACTCCTATTATGTGAAAACACTACATGCGATAAACATTCTTCCCAATTCTTTAAGTTCGTTCTAATAAGAGCTCTTAGCAACTCAAATAAAGTCTTATTAACTACTTCTATTGTCCATCAATCTGTGGATAATAAGTAGTTGAAAACAATAATTTGGTCTCCAATGTTGCCCGTAAAACCTTCCAATAGTGGCTCAAAAATTTTGCATCTCTATCTGAAACTATGCTCCAAGGCACTCCATGTAGACGCACTATTTCTAGAAAGAACAAATTAGCAATGTGAGTTGCGTTATTGGTTTTATGATAGGGAATAAAGTGAGCCATTTCAGAAAACCTATCAACAATCACAAACATAGAATCATGATGTCTTTTAGGCCTAGGTAAAGCCAAAACAAAGTCCATGGATATACCTACCTAGGGTTCACTAGGTCTAGGTAAAGGCGTGTATATGCCATGAGGTAAAACCTTAGATTTACCTTGTTTGCATGTGATACATTTCTCACATACTCTCTCAACATCTCGTTTCATACGTGGCCAAAAGAAATGGTCATCTAACACATCTAAAGTTTTCCTAACATCATCTATAAGTCCTCCCCCATGAGACTCTCTCGACAGCAACTCCCTCAAGGAGCTATCAGGCACACACAATTGCTTTTCTAATAAATAACCATCACGCGTATAGAACTTACCAAAAGCTCCTTTTTCACATGCCTCATACACATTAGCAAAATCAGGATCAGTAACATATAAATCTTTAATGTACTCAAAACCCAATGATTTTGCTTCTAAAGTAGAAATCAATGCATACCTCCGAGATAATGCATCTACCACGACATTTTCCTTACCTTGTTGTACTTAATCACATACGTAAATGTCTCAATAAGCTCCATCCATTTAGCATGTCTCCAGTTCAACCTGTCTTGCCCCTTTAAATGCTTCAAGGACTCATGATAAGTGTGAATGATAAACTCCTTGGGCCACAGGTAGTGTTGCCAAGTCTACAAGGCACAAACTAAAGCATATAATTCATTGTCATAAGTTAGATAGTTCAAAGTGGCTCCACTCAACTTCTCGCGGAAGTAGGCAATTAGCTTCTTTTCCTGCATCAAACAACCCCTATACCACAACCAGAAGCATCACATTCAATTTCAAATGTCTTTTCAAAATTAGGTATTGCTAAAATAAGTGTGGAGATGAGTTTTTCCTTAAGCAGATTAAATGCATTTTCTTGCTCACTTGCCTACTTAAAACCTACACTTTTCTTGATTATCTCAGCCAATGGTGCAGCTACACTGGTAAAATCCCGAACAAAATTAGCCAAACCATGAAAGCTTATAACCTCACTAACAGTATTAGGTCTAGGCCATTCCTTAATAGCCTTAACCTTTTCTTCATCAACTTGTGTTCCTTTAACACTAACCACATAACCTAAAAGCATAACCTGATCAGTACAAAAAGAACACTTATTAAGGTTAGTACTCAACTTTTCACTCCTTAAGACATCAAACACAAAGTGCATATGCTGAATATGATCATCAATGGTCTTATTATATACCAAAATGTCATCAAAATAGACTAGGACAAACTTGCCAATAAAAGCTAGCAAAACATGGTTCATAAGTCTCATGAAAGTGTTAGGTGCGTTAGTTAAACCAAAAGGCATAACTAACTTTTCATACAAACCATATTCTGTTTTAAAAGCTATTTTCCATTCATCACTATCCCTAGTCTAATTTGATGATACCTACTTTTTAAATCAACTTTGGAGAACACACAAGAGCCATATAATTTATCAAGCATATCATCTAATCTAGGGAGTGAATGTCTATATTTTATAGCGATTTTGTTGATGGCTTGATAGTCAACACACATTCTCTAAGTTCCATCCTTCTTTGGTACTAGTAATACTAGTACTGCGCATGGACTCAAGCTTTCCCTCACTTGACATAAGCTCCTCAACTTGCCTCTAAATTTCCTTAGCTTCTTCCGAATTGCATCTATATATCTGTCTATTAAGAAGGGCAACTCCTGGAATGAAATCAATCTGATGCTCTATTCCTCTCAAAGGCGGTAATCCATCTGGAACTTCTTTAAGAAACAAGTCATCATATTCCTGTAAAAGTGAAGAAAAAACACTAAGAAAAGAGCGGTTAAGGTTATTATTATTAAATAAGCCTCCTTATACATGAGTATAATCATTGGCTATTTCAAACACATAGCACTCTTAACATCCTTTCCTTTTGCATATAAACTCACTTTTCTCTCTTTGCACTCATGATTTTTCCTTTTCTCTCCCAGTTTCGCACTTCTCTCTTTTTCCTCTCCCAGAAATATTTGTTTTTCACTACTTTCATGATTTTTCTCACTCTTGTTTTTCTCTTCTCTTTCATTGATACTCTCTTACTATTTACTATCCTTAGCCTCACTATTTCTTTGTTGCTCATGTGCCTCTTCAATTTTCTTATGATCTTCATAGATCTACCTAGGAGGTAAAGGCACTAGCTTTACACTCCTACCTTCCATAACAAACGAATACATAAAACTATCATGCATCACCTCTCTATCATATTGCTATGGCCTTCCCAACAAGACATGGCTAGCATGCATAGGCACCACGTCACACAAAACCTTATCCTTATACTTCTTTATAGAGAAACATATCGATACTTGCCTGTTCACCCTTACTTCCCCACACTCAAAGCAGCATTAGTACAACTACCATTATCTATGATTAAGTTACATTCCTTATCATGAATTTGACAATGTGTACGTTGCTCCTCACTATCAACTTCCTTGATCTTCACACTCAAAGCACCCTAGATCACCAATGATTCCCTTTGAACAGCATATTCCATGTCATCAGCATCTTCCAATGAGGCATAGAATCCTCACTTTCATGCTCACTTTCTGTTTCCACCTCGCCATTACCACGCATCACCATGGTTCTCATGTTTGGACATTGAGATGCAATATGTCAATATCCCAAGCATTTGAAAAACCTGAGATCCCAGTTCCTACTACTCTAATTAGATTTGTCCTTCTCCTCACTAACTTAGAAAAAGATTTATCTTCCTTTTTACTCCAATTTGATTTCTAAGAAGGATTAGAACTCCAATTCGATGTAGATCCACACCTTGCTACCCTTTTGCAATTGAGTTGCTTTTCTACTATAAACACCCCATTTTTGCCAATTTAAGGCTTCAATTTATAGTAAAAGTTAATATTATATTAAGTCCACAAATTACAAAAAAGGAAAGAAAACAAAAAAAAAATCTCATTACTAATTTATATAAAAAAGAAAAAATAATAATAAATTTTTAAAAATATTTTTGGGCTTGATATAATACTGATTTTGATTATAGATTTATTTTGAACCCAATTAAATACCCCATGTAAATGGGCATATTTAATTGGGCCCATTTTGGAAACCTTAAATATAATTTTTATGCAAAATAGAACAAGGTGTAGGCCAACAGCTTGTATGGATAAGCATTAATATACATAAGGGAGACCTAGGTTTGATTTGCATGAAGGCAAATTGCCCTTTTTCTCCTTATTTTTTCCACATACTCTCATTGTTCAAATGATGTAAGTGCATATGTCAATGGCCGGATGAGGTAAGCGCATATGTCAATCAGCTATAAAAAAAGTAAGCACATATGTCAGTAAGCAGCTAGGTGAACGGTAAGTCAGTAAGTAGGTGAGCCTATTGAGTCTATAAATACCTGAAACAAACATAAGAAAAAACAACAACAAGAAAAAGACAAAAAAACATAAGCAGAAAAATACCATACAAATCATAATAGAAATCCACTCCTAAAATTCAAATCAAGTGTTCAAACATTTTCGTTTTGAAGCTTTTTTTTTTCTTTGAAAATCCACTCTTGCAAGTGTTCTCAAAAGATTTGGAGGATACGGGAAAATTTACGACAATAAGAGCTTCATCCAGCGCCACGTTCCAAGTAAGTTCTTTTTTTTATTATTATTATATGGATCAACTAATAATGAATAGAATATACATATACACACATTTATAAATCATTAGAAAATGAAAAAAATACTAACGCATGACCTTCATGTTTCAATTTGCTTAGTGAGAATAAATGTTTTGGATTCATCTAATAAAATTTCCCAAGTCCGCGAATCGCATCATGCTGGGAAATGTATTTAAATATCGATGTCTATTAATTATATTCATATATTATTGTAAATATGAGGGTATATGTATAAATGTTATGATGGTTTCAATATCACTTAGAAAAATATATTTTCTATACATATAATTAAAATGATAGTTCATAGAATCTCATTTTAGAAAAAAAAATCATTTTTTTAGTATCTAAAAATTTAATAAACTTATATTGGAAAGTGATCCGCTTAAAATGATATATAATAGTAAAAGCGAATTCGCCAGCAAGTATACTGGATCGAATCAAATTGTAAAGTGATGAGATGAGTATCGTTCCCACGAGGAATAATTAAGTATTAAACGGGTATCTGTTCTAAATTTATTTAGACAATAGGTTTCAAGCCAAGGATTTAATTAACATAGATTAAATCTAAATCTTGCTAATCAAGTAGAATTCAAGTTATATAAACTATTAGAACTCGTGGACATTTATATGAAACTCTCTGATTCTAAACTCCTTATCGGTTTTAAAATCTTTTTAACCTCAAAATAATCTTGTAGCTTCCATTATTCAAATTACCAGCAGATTCAAAAGTACAATTAAGACTCTTTCGATTCATTAATTGCCTAATGCATAAAATCATATTTCCCTAATCCCTTAGTGAAAAATTGACTTATAAACATTTCATTGATCATAATGAGAGTTTCTAAATCTGATTTAATCACTCGGCTTCCACTGTTTGTTCTTAAATCTCGATTCATGAATTCTATTGAACTCCAATTTCTCTCCCGAGTTGTCAAAATACTTATGAATCAAATTCCTTCCTGATATAAGACTCATAATAGGGATTCAACACAAATATTCACCGTTCTAATGTTCGCATAACATGAATTCAACAATCCTCTTAGCAAACTTAGAATTTCATCAGGTTCCCACCATTATAATTTAGCAAACATAATATTTACTACTAATAACATATCATTAATCATGACTACGAACATAATAAACATAAGATTCAATTAAATACTCAAATGAAACAAACATAGAACATTAATTTAGAAACCACACTGTACAATGTGTACAAGGAGTCTTGATCACTATACGAATGAGTACAATCTACTCTCTAAAACTAGGAAATCAGATCTATGAAATGGTGTAAGAAAAATCTCCATTTCGTCCTAAAGCTGTCTAAAATAAACGTAACTTCCTCTCCTTTCACAGAGTTCGTCTATATGAAGGAAAACATCACAGAGGTCTCAACTTCCACGATATACACCGGCAATTGCATCTTGTACACCGGCGGCGTGTACGCTGGCAGCGTAGACAATGGTGTTAAAGAATAGCTTATTGTGGTCATCCAACACCATCATAATGCCGGCATAAAAGTGAATCGCAAAAGCCATCAAAGAATTCATTCCCATACTGGCAGTGTTAAAGCCAGTGTTTAAAGTTTCGGTTCTGTGATGCTCCAACGCTGCCTCAACGCTGGTGGCGTTAATCTCCAAGCAATCGGCGTTCGTAGAATATCTGAAGACGTTGGGTTCTTCATGTTGTATACTAGCAGTGTTGCATTTTCCAATAGCCGGTGTTGGTTCATTTCTTAAACAAAACTTGCTCAAAACAACTTCAACTTTCTTGTTTAGCTTTCACGTCCCACCAAGACCTGAAACAGTTATTTAAACATGTCCAAGTAGCATATCTTACAATTTCAATAAAAATTAAGAACAAATATGCATCAATTGCTCCATGAAAAGTATATAAACATGACTTTATCAACTCCCCCACACTTGAATATTTGCTTATCCTCAAGCAAAAATAAATAAAAACAACATAGAAACTCAAAATAAATAGCACAATTCTTTTCCTTCACTATTCAAGCATCTTTCCTTCATCATTCATGACTTGCATTTCCAGTGCCTACTGCTCTAACCACGTTGTTTGTATGTAATTAGATTACTTTAGTTGAAATTTAGTAGCAATTCTAAACCAAAAAACTTAAAGCCTTATGTTTAGTTAAAGATTCTTCTGTCTAAAGGCAAGTAAAATCCAATAAGGAAAAATAACCATTTACACTTCACTGGACATTTAGCAGATATACATTCCTAATAACACAATTTGAAAGCATGTGGTATCTACTATTTGCCTAGATTTTCCCCTTTTTTAATAAAGTTTTATTTCAATTTAAACATTTGCATTCACTAGCTTTTTGTTTCATATAAGCACTTTTATCTTTTACTTTCAGAGGGAGAGGTTTTAGTCTCTATCTTTTTTTTTCCTTTGGACAGGGTATAGCCCGCATCTTTTAGCTCTATTTTCAAAATTCATAAATAAATTTGTGCCTTTCCTCCTATCGTTATAGTGAGTTGAGTCGGCATAATCCCCATCACCCAAGTGACCAGGTTTTGAAGGGTCGCCAAAGAACTCTCTATTCACTTAATATTCAATTTGGATACTCATAACTCAATTACCTGAATCAGCAGAGTAAGGCTATGCTTGTTTCTTTCTCTGTTTGAGTGCACACATTTAAGACTTATTATAAAGGATCACGAAGTTAGAAGTTTCATTTATCTCTTTCACTAAGCGTTAATAAGTAATATATAAAAGCTAAATTTTCAAGAAGTAAACCTGTTTAGTTTTCATGGAAGGACTCGACCTACTTTTAAATTTATAATTCTAACACTAAATATAAGGTAAATTTGTTCTTTAAAGATTTTCTACTTAATTTCAACTAAGTAACTAATTACAATAGTAGGTGAGCAAGGCACTTTAAACAAGTCATTTCCAATTTTCCTTTTTTTTTAGATGTTATCTACTCATTTATCATTATGTGTACAATCTCTAGAGTTCATTCAATTGTTTCAAAAATCTTTTGAAAAAAATTTGGCCTAAAATTGCCATATCATGCTTTAGGACACAAAGAAGTTCAAAGTATGGGTACAATTTGGGTACAATGCAATCCAAACTCAGATGTCTCATATGACATTAGCAACAGACACATTCAACTCCCTTCATATTATTCAATCCCTTCCCCACACTTAAATTAGCAGTATCTCACTGTTCCTAATCATGCTCAAATAAGAGGAAAGAAATACAAGGAATATATTTTGAGTACTTTCCTGAACATACAGTTGGAGAGGGATGAAAGCAATGCCAATAGATAGAGATAGATTGTGCATGCTTAAATCAATCCTATAAGCACAACACAAAAACAAGAAACTAGAAAATTAAAAAGAAAAAGGAAAAACTAGTTAAATGTACAGATCAAGATCATATATCGAAGTCTACCCAAAGGAATTGGGTGCTTTAAATAAGTACAAGCCATCATCAAAAATAAATATAGGCAAACAAAGCAAATGAAAGTTAACAAGGACTCTAGCTTTCTAGCTCTGTACTGGTGCTGGTCATGGAAGTCTCATAAGTCATCCCCTCTGTAGCTTGTGGACTGAAACAGGTGCTCTTGAACTTCTTGTTCTTTTTCTTCTCAAGTTTGAATTCCTCCTTAAATTCTCTCATTTCCTGTCCAAGCCGATCAAGAGTATATTCAGAAGAAAAGATAGAGGAGGTGGATGATGGAATCCAGATGCAACATCCAAGGATCCTCTATATTCCAAGGTGGTCCAGCCATGCAACCTAAGGCTAAGAGGATGCGGGAAGCTTTAAGAGTATTCATTGAAGATACTTGCAAGAAACAAGCTTTGCATGGAGATTTTGTGAAAGAATTGGATCTAGATGAAGATCAAGCCTTTGTGAACATCATCTAAGTGTCAAAGGAATGTCAGGAGACTAGCCAAGGAGAAGGCCGGCCAACCAAACCGCTGGCTTATCTTTAAGTTATCTTTTATTCTGTAATCGTCGGCTTATCTTTTAAAATATCTTTTATTCCATAACTACTGGCTTATCTTTTAAGTTATCTTTTATTTTCGTAACGCCGGCTTATCTTTTAAGTTATCTTTTATTTTTCGTAACCACCTGCTTATCTTTTATTTTATATAATTGTTGGTGTTTGTCATTTGTAAAATAACAACTTGAATATGAGAATAAAATTGAGAGAGTTTTCTCTTCTTCTCCTTTGGAGAATTTGTGAACTTATCAGATCATTTCTTATGGCATTCAATCCACACTTTGGTTCTAGTTTGCAATACAAATGTGGGTCAAAATTTCCTTTTGATCTGATTTAGCTTTCCTAGGGTAATGTTTCCATTAACTTGTGTGGTTTTCAAGTTTAACCACTTGGAGTTCGCATCAGATTTGGTATCAGAGTTAGGCTCTGCATCAGGTTATCTATCTTTAATCTCTATTGTTTAGTTTTTAATTGTTTGTTGTCTTTGTCATCAATCTAGGGTTTTCATAGAAAAAATTCAATTCCATCCATTCTAGTTCCTCATTTCGTCAATTTTCATTCTAAGTGTCTGTAATTCAGTTTTGATTTGTTTGAGATTATGATTAAAAAAAAAGAAAGAAAAAATTCATACAAAAAAAAGAGAAAAGATTCGTACAAAAAAAAATTCTTATAGGCAATTCTTGTTACTTCTTTCATTGTGAAATTGAGTCGTTTGTTTTCAAAAGTTTTCCATTTGTTCTTAGGTTTTCCTTTGAGAGTCACAAGGGTGTTTTGATAAGAATCATTGAGTTCAACAAAGGATTTGTGGAGAAAACTATTGAGTGGTAAAAGGCTAGAGAGTATAAGATTAATAACAAGAAAAGCCTGATTGAGTGAAACACGAGAGAAGTGACATCATCTATTGAGGATATACATGTGAGTGAGCGGGTGAGGATATTAACCATCTAATTTGAGTTTCTTGTAGGTATCATACAAAATGATTTCTCAATCCAATCCTGAGGATCAAGCCATAGTTGTTGATCCAAAATTGTTCCAGCAGTCGGTGATGCAATCATTTGAGTGCCTATTTAGGGTAAATCAAGAATCTAATGAAAGGTGGGAGCGATTGGAGAGTCGGATGGCTGAATTAGAGAGGAGAACACACCACATCCGCCTATGCCATAAAAGCAAGGTGCCAGAAGGTTATGGAATGAAGTGATGGATGAGGTGAGTGACACTGGTGAATTTAGGGGAGGAGATAGGACACAGGGAAGGAGACTTGAGGTTGCTGATGTGCTAAATTAGTATTGAATTTTCAAAGCATCTTATCCAGCAAGCGTACTGGGCCTTATGTTGTATATAGCATGAGTCAAGTGTCGATCCCACAGAGATCTATTAACTACTAGACTTTCAACTAATACTAATATCTAGGCAATTGATCTTTTAGAATGATTAGATTAAGAATAAACTAAATTATCTATTAAGTATTACTATGAATGCAGTGAGTTTTGAAGAGAGTGATATGTTAGAAAATGTGGGAAGGAGCATAATCCACTTTAAACTATTGCCAATCACTGAATTCTTGTTATAATGATAATTAGATTTATGGATATTCATAAGAAATTGTAAAGATTTAAAAACAAAGTTAAAAACTTTTTAAACCACAAAATAATCCAAGAGCTTCCGCTAAATAAATTATTCGTGGAATCAAAATTACAATTAAACCTTCCGATTCTATAATTGACTAATACTTTATATTAACATCCCCTAATTCCATAGTGAGAAATCAATATAAATATTGCATTAGTATTCATGGACAATTTCTAAATTAGATTAAACTCCGCCACTTCCGCAATTGTAATTTAATCAATTTATGAATTCATATGAACCCCAATTTGCCTTCCGAGTTATCAGAATTCTTATACACCAAAGATATGATGAATAATCAAAACTCAATATGAATATTCCATGATTCTAATTATCTTATAACATGGTTTCAAAGATCATTTTATCTGTTTAAAGCTTCATCAACTTCCCACAAAAAGGATTTAGCTACTCATGGATGATGATTCAAAAATAAGATAAGAAATTGCAAATGATTTCATTATGATCAGAATATTCAGATGTATGAATTGCATAAAAGGAAAATCAGATATCACCAATTCAAAATATCAAAGCTTCACTTGCAATTTCTTGAAAAACTTCAATTCTCTTCAAAATCTCTATGAAATGCTAATTCTAATCTATGTATTGTAGTGTCTTTCAGAGCTGCTTGGATAATTCTCAAAGTGAGGAGAAGACCCCCTATTTATAGGAAAAATTTCGTAACAACTCATTAAAGAAAAATGGCAGTTTCATTCAAAGCCGGCAGTTAGGATCCTACGCCGGCGGCTTACAGGCGGCGTATCTTCTTCAATTTCTCCTTTACGCAGGCAGTGCACAGGCAGCTTTCAAAGTCAGTTACACATGTAGGCCGCTTCTACGCCGGCGGCTTAGATATAGATCTAGCGGCGTATGTGATCAGAAATGAAGCGTTGCACCAATTTATAAAAACCGTCAAAAGCCGGCAGCTTTAACACCGACGTAGACACTCCAACAGATTTGTCTCTTCAATTTCCTTCAAGCATTTGTTATCTTCATGTCTCTTCATATCTGTAACCTACACTGCCTCAACGTCGGCGGCTTAGGAGCCGGCTTATAATGTAACTCCTTCAAAGCTGGTGATGTTTCAATTTAGGCTGCCGGCCTTCCATATACGCTGGCCTGTTGAACTTCTACGCCGGCTGCTTAGAGGCGGCGTAAGTTGGTTGAGTTAAAGGCTGGCAAAGCTGCCAGTGTTGGTAGCGGCCTTGAGAGTAAGACATCTGAACGCCGGCGGCTTTGAATGTTTAATTGCCGGCGTAGACTTCAATTTTTTCCCATTTTCTCTTCAAAGTTTCTTTTTTGATTTCTTAGTCCAATTAGTCCTGAAATATGAATTTTAATCAAAACAAATATCCATTCTAGCTCTTATCAATATCAACAAGTTGTATAAAATATCTTATTAGTTGCGTAGATGATGGAGTGGATCGCAATTTGGGGAGTATTAAATGAAGATTCCTCCATTCCATGGTAAAAATGATCCTGATGCTTACCTAGAATGGGAAAGGAAAGTGGCGCTGGTGTTTGACTATCATTAGTACTCAAAGGAGAAAAAGGTAAAACTTGTTGCGGTTGAATTTACTAATTATGCACTTATTTGGTGGAATTAATTGGTTTTGAGTAGGCGCAGGAACCTTGAAAGACCCGTTGAAACTTGGGAGGAGATGAAAGGGATTATGAAGAAGAGGTTTGTCCCAAATTCTTATCATAGGGAATCATTTAAGAGGTTGCAAAGCCTTACTCAAAGATCCAAGAGTGTGGAAGATTATCACAAAGAAATGGAGATAGCTATGATTCGACCCAATGTAGAGGAGGATAGGGAAGCAACAATGGCGAGATTCCTATGTGGCTTAAATCGGGATATAGCTATTGTGGTTAAGTTGCACCATTATGTGGAGTTGGAGGACATGGTACACATGGCCATGAAGGTGGAAAAACAACCCAAACACAAAGGGGCAGTAAGGTATGGTTTTTCTTCTCATTCGATTTCTAATTCTTCTTGGAAATCAAATTGGAGTAAAAGGGAAGACAAATCCTTACCTGGTCTGAATGGGATGTGTATATAAAATTTCAGATACTACCAGCAAGTGTACTGGGTCTTGATCAAGTAATAGAATGAGTAGAGTATCGTTCCCACAGAGACTAAATTAACTACTAGATTGGTATTAGCTTATACTAATATTTAGGCAATCAAAGTGTATCAATTAACTAAATTATTATCTATTATGAATGTAATGAGATATGAATGCAATGAGATTATGAGAAGGATATAAGATGAATGTGGGAAGGAACATAATCCATCCTAATCTTTACTAATGCTGATTTATATTATATGAACATTAGGATTATGGATATTTGTAAGAAATTGTAAAGACCTAAAACAAAGTTTTAGTTAACCATAAAATAATCTATTTACTTCTGCTATACAAATTATCATGGAATCTAATTTGTAATCATAAATCTTTCAATTCTATGATTATCTAATATCCTAAATTAACTTCTCCTAATTCCTTAGTGAGAAATTAAAATAAAATATTGCATGAAGTACATGAAACGATTTCCAAATTAATATTAAACTTAATTGTTTCCACAATTATTGTGTAATTTTAATTCATGAATTCCTATGAACCCTAATTCTTTTTCCAAATCATTAGAATTCTTATCAATTCAATATCAGTCAGAAATAAAATAGATAATTAGGATTCAATACAAATATTCCATAATTCTAACAATCCTATAATATAAATTCAATAATCATTTTAGCAAAAATTAAGATTTCATCACTTCCCACAAAGAAATGTTTAGCTACTCATGGATGTAGATTCAATAATCAGATAAGAATATGTAATTGATCAACTTAAAATTAATGAAAAGACTTGAAAATCTTCAATCCTTTGAATCCCAAACTATCCTATCAACTCTATTGGTTCTCTTGGCTCTTGTTTTAATCCTTGAAGCTTTCATCATCGCACCTCTCATCCATTCGGATGGCTTGTTGAGCTTCAAATTGGACGGCTTAAAAATTGAGGCTCTAGGATCACATCATTCCCTCCTTCTTCAAAAGATTCGTCCTCGATCTTCGCTTTTAGACACTTCTAAATTGCAACGAAGGACTTTAGATTGAGATTCTATTTCATCTTGATCTTCTTGAGGACTCAATTCTTTAAATCCCTGCATTGAGGAATCAATTTCACTAGAAAAGAAAACATTAGTTGATAAACAAATAACTCTCTAGTGTTTCACACTCTGATTCTTTTTCCTCAGTGCGCGCCAAAGTGTTTTCATCACACTTTTCCTCACTCTCATGCTTGTGTTTTCTCTCTCTCTAAAACTTTGAGCTATTGTCATATGATCCATACAAGCCTCCAAAGGATTGAGAGAGACTAATTTCACCCATATTTTGATTAAACAAAAGAATATCGATTATTGTACTCATCACATCTGGCATTTCCTATGAAATTGCCATGGTTGTCCAAAAGAATATGACAAGTTTCCATTGGTACGACATCACATAAGACTTCATCATTATACTTGCCAATCAAAAAAGAAATTAGAACCTGCTCAATCACCTGAATTTCTTCATACCCTTTTGACAACTTTAATTTATAAGGTGTTTGATGCATGTAGTTTTCAAATTCATTTTTTACCATCAAGATACAACAAAAGTTGCGTAACACCCACCATCAATCCTCAAACTGCATGTTTTGTCCTTTACATGGTTTACATGGAATCATGCCTCAAAGACTAGATCTCACTTGCACTTTACTCATAATTAATTTTTTTTTTAGACAACTCAAACCCTAGATAGCAAAAATAAAACCCTCGACAATAAATCAAAGTCCTCTGTTTTTTTTTACGCGAATTTCTTTTTTTTTTCTTCCCTTTTTTTTTTAATATAATACGAAATTGAAAACTATGAAATAATAACAATCAAAATAAGACGATGAAAAGGATAGATTTACTTGATTCAAGAAGCCGAAGCTCTGATACCAAATGATGAGAACCCTAGGTATATTAAACCTAGAACCCTACGATCGTTGTGGAAATCAAATCCCCAAAGAATCGTCTTGAACAAGTGATGAATAGGAACTAGACCCCAACCAAACCTGTTGATTGAAACCTAAGTTATCTAGATGATTTCCCCAAGCGTTTAGATTGAAGAAATCAAAAAGGAGTTCTTTTTCAAAGAGCAAAAGAGAGAGTGCTCTCAAAATTATGTTTTTCATTCAATTTGATAATCTACCAATACATAAAGTGGAGCCTCTATTTATAGGTTTACATAAAGACCTAAAATTAATGAAAAGATGTGACCTAGAATAAATGAAAAGACGCAACTCAACATTAATGAAAAGACTTGAAAATCTTCAATCCTTTGAATCCCAAACTATCCTATCAACTCTTTTGGTTATCTTGGCTCTTGTTTTAATCTTTGAAGCTTTCATCATCGCACTCTCATCCATTCGGATGGCTTGTTGAGCTTCAAATTGGACGGCTTAAAAATTAGGCTTCTAGGATCACATCACTTCTGCTTGTGATGATTGTAGGAGCAGGAGGAAGGGTGGGGGGGGGGGGGGGGGGGAACTCTTATTTATAGGAAGAATTTCTTGCAAGGGATTAATGGAAATTTGCAGTTTCACTTCGTACGCCGACAGTTATGGAGATCCTACGCCAATGGCTTACAAACGGCATAATCTATTTTCCTTTGCGCAAGCATTGCACTGGCAGCTGCTTTTAACTTCGGTTACATAGGTAAGCCGCTTCTCTCACCGGCGGCTTTGATGTAGATCTAGCCGACGTATATGATCAGAAATGAAATGTTGGGCCAATTTATAAAAGTTGTCTCAAAGCCGGCGGCTTTGTTACCTGCTTAGGCACTCCAGCATATCTGGTCTCTTCACTTTCCTCCAAGCGTGTGTTGTCTTCATGTCGCTTCAGATTCTGATCTACACAGCCTCAACGCTGGTGGCTTAATAGCCGGCGTAGGTTGTAACTTCTTCAAAGCTGGTGACTTTTGAACTCTAAGCTGCCGGTTTTCAATGTACGCTACCTCTTCAACTTCTACGCCGACAGCTTTGAGGCGCCATATAGTTGGTTGAGTCATAGGCTTGACAAAGCTGGCAGTGTAAGCAACGGCTTTGAAGGGAAGCCGTCTGAACGCCGGTGGCTTTGAAGTCTGAAATGCCGGCCTATCTTTCAATTTTTCCAATTTTCACTTCAAAGTTTCTCGTTGTGATTTCTTTATCCAAATTAGACCTGAAACATGAATTTTAATCAAAACAAGTATCCATTCTAGCTCTTTTAAACATCAACAAATGGTATATAATATGATCTTATCAATTCCCCCACACTTGAACTTTTGCTTGTCCTCAAGCAAAATGAAGAACCAAATGAAATCTCTTATAGATAGTACAACTTTTCCCAATTTAATCATAAATTCTTTAACTTGTTTTTCTTGTATCTATTGCTCTAACCATACCAATTTCTTGTAATTAGAGTACTATAATTAAAATTTCAGAGTTAATCCAAACAAAACAAGTTTTAATCTCAACTTTTAACAAAAGAACATTCTATTCAAAAAGCAAATACTCAATCCACTAAGGAAAAATACTCATTTAAACTTCATTGGATTTTTAGCTTTTATATATATTCTAAGTAACACTAAATGAAAGCATGTGGTATCTACTTTTTCCTTAGAATTTCTCCTTCTTTATTATAAGTCCCTTTATTGCATATTTGCATTCATTTTTCTTTTCTTTTCAAGCATTTATTTTCTTTTTGGGAGGTTTTTTGCCTCCATCTTTTGCTTTTCAAAGCTCATGAATTGAACTTTTGCCTTTCTTCCCTTCTCGTTATAGTGAGTTCATTGAGTTGGCACATCCCAGGTCATCACCTAAGTGACCAGGTTTCAAAATACCCTAAGAACTCTTCCACTTTAACATTCAAGTTCAGATACTCATAACTCAAAAATTTCAAGTCAGAGGAGTAGTGGCTATGCTTGTTTCTTTCTTTTGAATGCAATAACAAATCAAAGACTTATTTTTATAAAGGATCACTAAGTTTAAAAGTTTCTTCTACCTCTTTCACTAAGTGTTATAATTCAAAGAATATATACAAACTAAAATTTCCTAGAAGTAAACCTGTTTATTTTTCACAAAAGGACTCGACCAGCTCTTAAATTTCCAATTCCAAAGTTAAAAATAAAGTAAACTTGTTTCTTAAGGATTTTACAACTTAATTTTAACTTAGTAAACCAATCACAACAGCAGGTGAGTAAGATACTTTTACAAGTTAATTTCATTGCTTTCAGTCTTTACTTTGTACTATCTCCAATTTAAGAGATTTTTGAAAAAATTTTGGCAGAATTTCCCATAATTTGCTTTCAAACCAAAAATACAAGGTGGAGAATTTCAAATATAAATAACAGCAGACAACAGATCATATTCACAACTTTAATTCAGCACTTCATTCAATTTATCCCTTCCCCCACACTTCAACTAAACATGTCCACTGTTTTGCAACAAATTAAATCATAGGAAAGGAATAAGAAAAAGAATTTGATACTTCCCTGAATTCTTGTGTTTCATAGTCATCAAAATTGCATTGCAAGAGAATTTGCTTTGCTTGCTTTCCTGTAGTCACTACAAAAGAAAAAAAAAACAAAAAAATAAAAGCAGAAATAAAAGTAGAAAAATAAAGGAGTCTACCCACAGGAACTTGGTGCTCAATATAATTACAGGCAAGATAAAAATAAAAATATCAATAAAGATCAAATGAAAGCTAGCAGGATCTCAGCTCTTGGCCCTGGACTGGCTCTGCTACTATGCTCAGATATGTCTCTGAGTGTCTCCTGGGCTAGCTGTCTGTGTATGCTCCGAACTGAGTCTATCTGTGATGTGACTCAGAGGAAGTCTCGTATGTCATCTCAGCCCCTGTCTCTGGGCAAGCAGCAGATGGCCGTCTTCAAGCCTCAAAGATAGACTTTCTAAATTTCTTGTTTTTCTTCTCTCCTTTTCCTGTCTATCCCTGACTCCTGGCTTTGCTTCTTCAGCTCCTCAACATCCAGCCTAAGCTGGTCCATACCATATGTAGAAGAAGTGCCTGTAGGAGGAGGAGGAGCAGATGTAGATGGGATCTCAAATGGAGCATCTCCAGGAAAGATATCTGAACTCGATCTCCTCCAGAATTGGGTAGCTGAGCTCCTCTGGGGTTTTTCAGCAATCCCCAACCTCGGAATGGTGCAGATGAGATTTTCCTACTCTCAAATATCTCATCTTCTTGTGGAGGCTCAAAAATATCCATCCCCTTCAGCAACTAGTAATGTAGCCACCACAGCACAGGACTCAGTCCTGGTATCATCTGCCTGCCTATAGATGAAGTTCGCTATCTCCACCCCTAGATCAATCCTGTAGCCTCTAATAAGCTAAACAAATAAAACATGTCGAAACTAGTCACCTTGCTGTGACTAGTCTTCTTGCAACTCAGGTGTGTGCAAGAATGTGGTGGAGTAGCTTGTGCTCAACAGCACCAAAAGACGTGGCCAATGATTTGGAGGGGACGAAAGGCTCATTTGCTATATGGAGCAACCAACTGAAACCAGTAGCCTCCTGAGTCATGTGATCATCTCCCTCAGGCCAACTGTTAGGCAGATTCCTATTCTCCTCTTCTTCATCATATAATCCAGTAGCTTGCCCATTTGCTTTAACTTGACCTCCCTGATCTCTCCATAATGCTGGAACTGAAAAGTGGACTCAGCACTGGGGATATTTTCAAAGTGGACAAGAACTCAATAGTCAAGTTCTTGTATGCTGGCTCCCTAAAATCAAATAATGGATCCAAGCTGGATCTTGGATCATCTCTCTGATCCTGTCAGAAATCCCAAACTCATCTAATAAACTCCAGTCCAAATACTGTGTGTTCAGGAAGTCCATCTTTACTAGCCTCTTTTTCCTATCTTTTGCATACTGCTGACTGGACAGCATATTCCTGGTCTAGAACCAGATGTAGAGGCGTTGTAGTCTTTTGTCTCTTTTCTAGGAGCCATTCCTCAAATAAATTGATCTTAATTAGAAACAAGGAATGCACAATTTCAATGAAATTCTTGATGACTACAATCCTAATTTATGCCTAAAACATGATTTAAACAATTGGAGATCAAAGGCAATTGAAGCTAAAATCATGGAATTGAAGAAATTACACTTGCAAAACAATCAAAGCTGGCAGCTTAGATTGGCCAGCTTAGAATTGAACGTTGGAATTTCAAATTTTCAAAAAAATGATTTTCAAAAATTTTTCATTAAAAGTCCCAAAACATTTTATACCATTTTTCTCAAATTTCAAAAATTGAAATTCCAACTTCAATTGAAGCACAATTGAGCACAATTCTGAATTGGAGCTACTAACTAGTATGAAAATTCACAAATCCAGCAGCTACAACATCAATTCACAAAGCCCCAATTTCAAATTTAACATCATACACAAGCTCAAGAACCCTAATTTTGCAATTGAACACCAATCATGGATCAACACAGCACAAATTGGAATAACAATGTATGGAACCGAAATCCACTTTCAACAAATGATCAAAATCATCCAAGCAATCAATTCAATTAAGAGCCGAAATCAATATCAATGTCAGCAATCCATACCCAAATCGACAGATTATAGATATAATGCAATGTAATGGATTTGAAAAAGAACTAAGAGCAAAGATCATTGGAAACTTACTTGGACAATGGATTCAACGCAATGGATGAGGGGAATGGGCAATGGATTCGGAGTGAGAGTAAAGAGAGTGAATATGAGAGGAATGAGAAAGAGAGAGAAGAGATCGTACCTGTTAAATGCAGATCTGCAGAACGTACGCCGGCATTTCTGTCAATACGCCGGCTTACCTGCCGGTGTAACCAAAATAAATTCATGCCGAGAGCAAATGGCCGGCAGCTTACCCATTTACACTGCGGCTACATGTCTACGCGGCTCAAAGCTGCGGCTTTCAATCCCAGGTGCCGGCTTTGATCGGGATTTTTCAAAACCCAAGAAATCTTGAACATACGCTGCCAACACCGGCGGCTTAGGAGCCGGTGTAATTGTTGTTCCAAACTGGCACTTAAGCCGGCGGCCTTCACCTTCCCTTTGGCTTCTTCTGTGGTGCTCACCTACTCTTGTACTGACTTTTACGCGGCTTAAAGCTGGCGGCTTACAACCGCTTTCCTTGATTTTCAAAGCGGCTCAAGGCTGGCAGCCTTGAGCCGGCTTTCAGCTTTTCATTTTTTTTTTTTGCATAACCTGTCCACACTAAAAACAAAGTTAGTAAAAACAAAACAATTAAAATTACTCTAAATTAAACATGGGTTGCCTCCCAAGAAGCGCTTAGTTTAGAGTCGCTTAGCCCGACTTTTCCAATTCCTTTCATGGTTCCTTCAGATTCATGACAGTGGAAGCACTATCATGGTTTTCCCTTTCATAAAAATGTTTGAGCAAATGCCCATTCACCTTAAAAGTCCGATTATCATCAGTTTCAATTCTACTGCACCATAGGGAAAAACTTTGGCAATTCAAACGGTCCTGACCATCTTGATCTCAACTTTCCTGGAAACAACTTCAAACGGGAGTTATAAAGTAAAACTTTTTGTCCAGGCAAAAACTCCCGCTTGATATGTTTCTATCATGCCATTCTTTGCTCGTTCCTTGTAGATACGAGAATTCTCATAAGCTTCATTCCTCCATTCATCCAATTGATTCAATTGAAGCAATCTTTTCTCACCTGCAGCTTTTTCATCAAAATTAAGGAATTTAATGGCCCAATATGCCTTGTGCTCAAGTTCTACAGGAAGATGACATGATTTACCAAAAACAATCATAAATGGGGACATTCCAATAGGGGTTTTAAAAGCAGTTCTATAAGCCCATAATGCATCATCTAATTTTAAAGACCAATCTTTTCTAGATGCATTAACAGTTTTTTCCAAAATTCTTTTGATCTCCCTATTGGATACCTCAACTTGTCCACTTGTTTGTGGATGATAGGGGGTAGCAATTTTGTGTGTAACACCATATTTTGATAAAAGCTTTTCAAATTGCTTGTTACAAAAATGTGATCCCCCATCACTAATGATAGCTCTAGGCACCCCAAATCTGGTAAAAATATTCTTTTTCAAAAATTTCAAAACTACTCGGGCATCATTTGTTTGTAAAGCAACGCTTCCACCCATTTTGAAACATAATCAACTGCCACAAGTATATATTTGTTTGAAAAAGATGAGGGAAAAGGACCCATGAAGTCAATTCCCCAACATCAAAAAGCTCAATTACCAAGATATTGTTTTGTGGTAATTCATGTTTCTTGGAAATATTACCAGTTCTTTGACATTGAGCACAAGACAATAAATATTTCCTGCAATCACGAAACAAATTAGGCCAATAAAATCCAGATGATAAGACCTTAGCTACAGTCCTTTGAAGACCAAAATGACCTCCAGCTTCTTTTGAATGACAATGCTCAATAATGCTAAGCTGTTCAGATTCAGGCACACAACGTCTAATTACTTGGTCAGCACATTTTTTGAACAAATACGGTTCGTCCCAAAAATAGCTTTTCACATCATGCAAAAACTTTTTCTTTTGTTGATATGACAAACCATATGGAATGATTTTGCTAACCAAGTAATTGACATAATCAGCATACCAAGGCAAATTTAGGATGTCTATTGCATGCAATTGTTCATCAGGAAACTTTTCATTGATAGGAATATCTAAACTATCAGATTCTAGTCTAGATAAATGATCAGCAATCACATTCTCAGTTCCCTTCTTATCCTTAATCTCAAGATCAAATTCTTGCAGCAACAATATCCATCTAATCAACCTTGGCTTTGCATCAGCTTTAGCAAACAAGTATTTCAAAGCAGCATGATCAGTATATACTATGACTTTAGATCCTATCAGATAAGGCCTAAACTTGTCACAAGCAAATATAACAGCAAGAAGTTCCTTTCAGTTGTGGCATAGTTTCTTTGAGCCTCATTTAAAGTCCGACTAGCATAGTATATAACATGAAAACTTACCTCTTCTCTGACCCAATACTGCTCCTACAGCAAAGTCGCTGGCATCACACATAAGTTCAAAAGGCAGCTCCCAATCAGGTGCAATAATCACTGGGTAGATGTGAGCTTCTCCTTTAATAAGTTAAATGCCTGCAAACAATTGTCATCAAAATCAAACATTGTATCTTTCTCAAGAAGATTGCAAAGGGGTTTAGAAATTTTTGAGAAATCTTTAATAAATCTCTATAAAAACCTGCATGTCCTAAAAAACTTCTAACTCCCTTAACAGTGGTGGGTGGTGGTAATTTCTCTATGATCTCAATTTTGCCTTATCAACTTCAATTCCTCTAACTGAAACTTTGTGACCCAAAACAATCCCTTCTCTTACCATAAATGACATTTTTCCCAGTTTAAAATCAAATTTGTGTCTTTGCATCTTTGAAGAACACAAGCTAAGTTTTCTAAACATGCTTCAAAAGACTTTCCAAAAACAGAAAAATCATCCATAAAAATTTCAATAAAATTCTCAAGCATGTCAGAAAAAATAGCCATCATACACCTTTGAAAAGTAGCAGGTGCATTGCAAAGACCAAAGGGCATCCTCCTAAAAGCAAAAGTGCCATAGGGACAAGTAAAAGTGGTTTTTTCTTGGTCATCAGGAGATATAGAAATTTGATTATAACCAGAATAACCATCTAAAAAGCAATAATAATCATGCCCTGCAAGTTTTTCTAACATCTGATCAATGAAAGGGAGGGGAAAGTGATCTTTTCTGGTGGCATCATTTAATTTTCTATAATCAATGCAAACTCTCCACCCAGTTACAGTACGAGTAGGAATTAAGTGATTTTCTTCATTTTTCACAATCATACCACCTTTCTTTGGTACAACTTGAACTGGACTTACCCACTTACTATCAGAGATAGGATAGATAATACCTGCATCAAGGAGTTTCAAACTTCCTTTTTTACTACCTCCTTAAGTGTTGGGTTAAGTCTCCTCTGTGGTTGAACTGTAGGTTTGTACTCAGCTTCCATCAAGATCTTGTGAGTACAAATGATAGGGCTAATTCCCTTGATATCAGCAATAGTCCAACCAATTGCTTCTTTATGCTTCCTTAGAACTCCAAGCAGCTGCTGCTCTTGTTCACCTGTCAAATAAGATGAAACAATTATTGGCAAAGTATCTCCAGTTCCTAGAAAAGCATATTTTAAATGTGAAGGAAGGGGTTTAAGCTCAAGAGTTGGTGGCTGTATCAATGATGGTACGGCTTGCTTTCACTAGTGCCTAGCTCCTCATAATATCTTCCTTTGATTTGGTGCACTTTCTCAACTTCTTCTTCTTCTCTTCATCATCACTCCATCATCAATTTCTTAAAACAGATTCCATAGTCTCTACACCTACATTCTCTTCAACAGACTCAGAAATAAACTCATCAATAATATCAATAGTATAACAGGAACCTTTATCAAATCTTTTCATTGCATCATAAACATTAAAGGTTACCTGATCATTTTCTACCCTTAAAGTGAGTTTACCTTGTTCCACATCAATTAATGCTTTACCGGTTGCAAGGAATGGTCTGCCAAGAATCATTGGGACTTCACGATCTTCATCCATTTCCAAGACTATAAAGTCTACAGGAAATATGAACTTGTCAACCTTCACCAAACGTTTTCAACAATACCACGTGGGTATTTGACACTTCTATCTGCAAGTTGCAAGGTGACATGAGTCTCCTTATTCTTCAAGTCCTAATTTCCTGAAAATGGATAAAGGCATAAGATTAATACTTGCACCAGAATCAATAAGTACTTTATCAAAATGAAATTTTCCTATAGTGCAAGGAACAGTAAAACTCCCCTGATCTCTTTGTTTGGTAGGCAAGTGAGGTAGACTTTTCTGCAAAATCATGGAGCATTCTCCTGTAGCATCACTGGTTCATTTCCATCAATCCTTCTCTTCTTAGTAAGCAATTCCTTGATAAATTTTGCATATGAAGGCATTTCTTGAATCACTTCTAAGAATGGAATATTGATTTGCAACTTCTTGAAACATCCAGAAATTTTGAAAATTGCTCATCCAATTTTTGTTGCTTCAATCTTCCCGGAAAAGGAATGGTGGAACATAAGCTTTACTTCAGGTGATTTTTGCACAGGTTCCTCCATCTTTTGTTTTCCTTTCTTTGACTGGAATCTCCTCGTTTCTTGAATTTTGACTCAGCGGTCTCAACTTCTTTGCCACTTCTCAAAACAATTGCATTCACGGTTTTAGGATTTTCCTCAGTGTTGCTTGGTAGAGAACCAGATGGTCTATTACCAATTTGGAGCAAGTTGATGGAATTTTCCCTTGAAGATCTTGAATATTGCATGCTGATTGTTGAGTGTGGTCTGAGTAGTTTGAATGAAAGTCTTCAACAATTCATCAGTTGAAATTTGATTTTGCTGAGGTGGAGGTGGAGGTGAGGCTAGTATTTCTTATGGGACCTTGTCTTTGAAATCCAGGTGGGGGCTTGAAAACATTTGCATCATTCTTGTAGAAAGATTTGGATGATTACGCCATTCTGGATTATAAGTATTTGAATATGGTCCATAATTAATCTTCCAAAATTTCCAACATAGTTGAGTTGCTCTCCACTTGATGATGGTGTATTGCCATGAGGACAATCATAAACTGGATGTGGTCCTGAGCACAACTCACAAGTAGCAACTTGATTAGAATTTAAAGAATTAGATGCTACAAGTTTACTCACTTGTGTAGTTAAAGCTGAAACTTGAGTAGTGAGTTGTTGCATGGATTCACTATTTTGAATAGATTCCACTTTTGATCTTGTCCTTTCACAGCTCTAATTGTGAGCACCAAAAGCTAATTCTTCAATTAATGCACTAGCTTCATCATATGTTTTTTCCATGAATGATCCTCTAGATGTAGCATCTACCAATGATCTCAAAGTCTCATCTAGACTGAGATAGAAATTTTCAATTAAAAGATTATCCGGAAGTCCGTGATGTGGGCATTTCCTAACTGTTTCTTTGAATCTTTCCTAAGCTTCATATAATGATTCTCCATGGAACTTTGTGAAGTTGATGATTTCATTTCTTGGTCTGGCAGAAGGGAAAAATCTCTTCAAAAATTTTGTTAAGTCTGCCCATGAAGTAATTGACTCGGGTGGTTGAGAGTTGAACCATGCCAATGCTTTATCCCTTAGAGAGAAAGGAAAAAGCTGCATTCTAATGGCCTCATCAGTAACACCATTGCTTGACGTGTTGCAATATTGGAGGAATTTGGCAATGTCATCCGGTGTTTCATTTGGATATCCTCCAAATTGATGTGATTCAACCATCTGAATCAATGCTGGTTTAAGCTCAAAATTGTTAGCTTGAACTGCAGGTCTTCTCACAGCAGGACCTTGAACAGTTGGTACAGTGTAATCCCGAAGTGCTCTAACAGGTACAGCTTGAATTTGATTGTTGTTGTGATCATTGTTTCCCTCATTGTTTCTTGGATCGTTTTCTGCCATTTCTTCTTGTCTTCTGTTTTCTCTCCTCTGTTGACGTAAAGTTCTTTCAATTTCTGGATCTATTGGTAGAAGATCAGCACTTCTACTTCTTTGCATATAACCTGTAAAGAGAAAGAATCAATTCTTTGGAAAAACACCTAAACTACTAGCAAAACTAAAAGTAATCTAATATTAATTTTGGTCCCCGGCAACGGGCCAAAAACTTGATCTGAAATGTGTATATAAAATTTCAGATACTACCAGCAAGTGTACTGGGTCTTGATCAAGTAATATAGAATGTAGAGTATCATTCCACAGAGACTAAATTAACTACTAGATTGGTATTAGCTTATACTAATATTTAGGCAATCAAAGTGTATCAATTAACTAAATTATATCTATTATGAATGTAATGAGATATGAATGCAATGAGATTGTGAGAAGGATATAAGATGAATGTGGGAAGGAACAGAATCCATCCTAATCTTTACTAATCATACTGAATTTATATTATATGAACAATTAGGATTATGGATATTTGTAAGAAATTGTAAAGACCTAAACAAAGTTTTAGTTAACCATAAAATAATCTATTAGCTTCCGCTATACAAATTATCAATGGAATCTAATTTATAATCATAAATCTTCTCATTCTATGATTATCTAATATCCTAAATTAACTTCTCCTAATTCCTTAGTGAGAAATTAAAATAAAATATTGCATGAAGTACATGGAACAATTTCCAAATTAATATTAAACTTAATTGTTTCCACAATTGTTGTTTAATTTTAATTCATGAATTCCTATGAACCCTAATTCTTTTTCCAAATCATCAGAATTCTTATCAATTCAATTTTAGTCAAAAATAAAATAGATAATTAGGATTCAATACAAATATTCCATAATTCTAACAATCCTATAATATAAATTCAATAATCATTTTAGCAAAAATTAAGATTTCATCACTTCCCACAAAGAAATGTTTAGCTACTCATGGATGTAGATTCAATAATAAGATAAGAATATGTAATTGATAACATTATGAACAAAAATCTCAGATAAATGAATTGCATAAGAAAGAGAATAGATATCACCAATTCAAGTATCACAAATCTTCAATTACAATTCTTGAAAGCTCGAATTTCTCTCACAAGTCTATGAAAATGCTAGACTATTTGTATACTAGAGTGTTCTAATTTGCTTCTGCTTGTTGATGATTGTTGGAGGAGGGGAGAACCCTTATTTATAGGAAAAATTTCGTGCAAGGCATTAATGGAAATTTGCAGTTTTACTTCGTACGCCGGCAGTTATAGATCCTACGCCGGCGGCTTACAGACGGCGTAAATCTCTTTTCTCCTTTGCGCAGGCAATGCACTGGCAGCTTTCAACTTCGGTTACACAGGTAGGCCGCTTCTACATCGGCAGCTTTGATGTAGATCTAGCCGGCATATATGATCAGAAATGAAATGTTGGGCCAATTTATAACGAAAGCTGTCTCAAAGCTGGCGGCTTTGATACCGGCTTAGATACTCCAGCATATTTGGTCTCTTCACTTTCCTCCAAGCGTGTGTTGTCTTCATGTCACTTCAGATTCTTGATCTACATAGCCTCAACGCTGGTGGCTTAGTAGCCGGCGTAGGTTGTAACTTCTTCAAAGTTGGTGACTTTTGAACTCTGAGCTGCCGGCTTTCAATGTACGTTGGCCTCTTCAACTTCTACGCCGGCAGCTTTGAGGCGGCGTATAGTTGGTCGAGTCATAGGCTTGACAAAGCTAGCAGTGTAAGCAGCGGCCTTGAAGTTAAGCCGTCTGAACGCCGGGGGCTTTGAAGTCTGAAATGCCAACCTATCTTTCAATTTTTCCAATTTTCACTTCAAAGTTTCTTGTTTTGATTTCTTTATCCAAATTAGACCTGAAACATGAATTTTAATCAAAACAAATATCCATTCTAGCTCTTTTAAACATCAACAAATGATATATAATATGATCTTATCATTACCTAAGGATTTTAGTAAAGGAAAGGATAAAGAGGGAAGTAAAGAGAAGGATAAATCCACTTCTTAAAGCATTAAAAATCGTGACATCAAATGCTTTAAGTGCTTGGGACATGGGCATGTCGCTTCACAATGTCCTAATAGGAGATCCATGGTGATGCGTAGAGGAGAGGTTGAAACTGAAAGTGAACCTGAGAGTGAAAATTCCATGCTGCATTGGAGGATGATAGTGAAATTGAGTATCCAGTTGAGGGAGAGTCATTGGTGATTCAGCGTGCCTTGAGTGTGCAAATCAAGGAAGATGGCAATGAGAAGCAGCGGGATAACATCTTCCATACATGCTGTCACATTAATAATAAGGTATGTTGCATGATTATAGATAGCGGTAGTTGTACAATGAGGCAAGTACCTTATTAGTTGAAAAGCTGAAATTGCCTACTACTAAACACCCTAGGCCATATAAGCTGCAATGGTTGAATGAATGTGGAGAGGTGAGGTGAATAGGCAAGTGTTGGTTTCTTTCTCATAGGCAGGTATAAGGATGATGTAGTATGTGATGTGCGCCTATGCATGCGGGGCATTTTGTTGGAGAGACCCTGGCAGATGACAGAAGGGTCATTCATGATGGGTTTCATAATGTTTATTCATTTGCTTTAAATGGTAAAAATGTGAAACTTGCACCAATATCTCCAAGACAGATTTATGAGGAGCAAAAGAGAATTAAAGAGGCACATGAGCAGAAAAGAAAGAGTGAGATGGAGGAAAATAAAGAAAAGAGAGTGCGATTGAGAGAGAAAAGAAAGATAGAAGTGAGAAAAACAAAGAGGAAGTGAAAAAAAAGTGTGCTTGAGAGATAAAAAGGAGAGGAGTGAGCTAGTTGGAGAGAAAAGTGAGGAGTGCAAAGAGAGAAAAGTGAGCATATTTGCAAAAGATAGAGATGTTAAGAGTGCCATGTTTTTGAAACAGCCCATGATTGTACTTATGTACAAGAAGGCTTATTTTAATGCTAACGAACTTAACACATATTTGTCTAGTGTTGTTTCTCCACTTGTGCAGGAATTTAATGATTTTTTCCTGAAGATGTTCCATCTATTTACCACCTTTAGAGGAATAGAACATCAAATTGATTTCATTCCTAGTACTTCCATTACAAATAGACCAGCATACAGATGCAATCCTGAGGAGTCCAAAGAGATTCAAAGACAAGTTGAGGAGCTTATGAGCAAAGGCTATGTGAGGGAAAGCCTTAGTCCATGTGCGGTGCCGGTCATGCTAGTGCCAAAGAAGGACGGATCTTGGAGAATGTGTGTCGATTGTCGAGCCATCAATAAAATCACTGTAAAGTATAGACATCCTATCCCTAGGTTAGATGACTTACTTGATGAATTGTATGGCTCATGTTTGTTCTCTAAGATTGACTTAAAAAGTGGATACCATCATATTAGACTAAGAGAAGGTGATGAATGGAAGACAGCCTTTAAAACAAAATATGGATTATATGAGTGGTTAGTCGTGCCATTTGGTTTAACTAACACCCAGCACTTTCATGCATCTTATGAACCATATTTTGCGTGCTTTCATTGGAAAATTTGTTGTAGTCTATTTTGATGATTCTGGTTTATAGTAAGGGCATTGATGATCATATCCAGCATTTGCGCTTGGTGTTTGAAGTTTTGAGAAAAGAAAAATTGTTTGCTAACCTCGAGAAGTGTTCTTTTTGCACTGAACAAGTTGTGTTTCTAGGGTACATTATTAGTGCTAAAGGAATCCAAGTTGATGACGAAAAGGTTAGAGCTATTAAAGAATGGCCGAGGCCTAAAAATGTTACTGGGTTAGGAGCTTTCATGGTTTGGCTAGCTTTTACAGGAGGTTTGTGCGTGATTTTAGTAGCTTAGCTGCACCATTGACTGAGATTGTTAAAAAGATTGTGGATTTAAGTGGGCAAGTAAGCAAGAAGAGGCCTTTAATTTACTTAAAGAAAAACTCAGTTATGCACCCATTCTGGCATTACCAAATTTTGATAAAACATTTGAAATTGAATGTGATGCTTCTGGTTGTGGTATTGGAGCTATTTTGATGCAGGAAAGAGACCAATTGCTTATTAGTAAGAAGTTGAGTGGAGCCACTTTAAACTACCCAACTTATGACAAAGAGCTTTATGCTTTGGTTCGTGCTTTGGAGACTTGGCAGCATTACCTGTGGCCTAAGGAGTTTTTATTCATATGGATCACGAATCCTTGAAGCATTTGAAAAGCCAACACAGGTTGAACAAAAGACATGCAAAATGGGTAGAGTTTGTTGAGACCTTTCCTTATGTCATTAAGTACAAACAAGGTAAGGAAAATGTAGTGGCTGATGCATTGTCTAGAAGGTATGCCTTGATCTCTACTTTAGATGCAAAATTGTTGGGATTTGAATACATTAAAGATTTATATGCTTTGATCCTGATTTTTCTAATGTGTATGAGGCATGTGATAAGGGAGCTTTTGGTAAATTCTATAAGCATGAGGGATATTTGTTTCGGGATAAACAATTATGTGTGCCTAATAGTTCTCTGAGGGAATTGCTTGTGAGGAGTCTCATGAGGGAGGTTTAATGGGTCATTTTGGATTAAAAAGACATTAATGTATTGAATGACCATTCCTTTTGGCCACATATGAAAAGAGATGTTGAGAAATTGTGTGCAAAATGCATTACTTGCAAACAGGCTAAGTCAAAGGTTTATCCCATGGTATGTACACACCTTTACCTATACCCAGTGAGCTTTGGGTTGACATATCTATGGATTTTGTTCTAGGTTTGCCTAGGTCCAGAAAAGGAAATGATTCCATTTTTGTGGTTGTTGATAGATTTTCTAAAATGGCACATTTCATTCCTTGCATAAAACTGATGACGCATCTCACATTGCTAATTTGTTCTTTCAGGAAGTTATGCGCTTGCATGGAGTGCCAAGGAGTATTGTTTCAGATCGAATGCCAAGTTTTTGAGCTATTTTTGGAAGGTCTTGTGGGCAAAGTTGGGCACGAAGCTATTATTTTCAACTACTTGTCACCCACAAACAGATGGGCAGACGGAGGTTGTTAATAGAACTCTATCTCAGTTGTTGCGTGCTCTCATTCAAAAGAACTTGAAGAATTGGGAAGATTGTTTGCCCCATGTTGAGTTTACATATAACAGGAGTGTGCATTCAGCAACCAAATTTTCACCATTTGAAGTTGTTTATGGATTTAATCCATTAACTCCTTTGGACTTGATTCCATTGCTTGTTGATGAGCGAGCTAGTTTGGATGGTAAAGGAAAAGCTAAGTTGGTCAAGCAAATGCATGAGAAGGTTCGCCATCACATAGAGAGACAGACATAGTAGTATGCCAAGCAAGCCAATAAGGTCGTAAGAAAGTTATGTTTGAGCCTGGAGATTGGGTGTGGGTGCACATGCGTAAGGAAAGATTCCCACAGCAGCGGTGATCAAAATTACATCCAAAGGGAGATAGACCATTCCAAGTGGTTGCCAGAGTCAATGACAATGCTTATAAGTTGGATCTTCCAGGTGAGTATAATGTTAGTGCAACATTCAATGTTTCTGACTATCTCCTTTTGATGTAGACAAGACTGATTCGAGGACGAATCCTTTTGAGGAGAGGGGGAATGATGGAAATCCAGATGCAACATCCAAGGATCCTCTATTTATCCAAGGTGGTCCAGCCACGCGAGCTAAGGCTAAGAGGATGCGGAAGCTTTAGGAGTATTCATTGAAGATACTTAGAGGAAACAAGCTTTGCATGGAGATTTTGTAAAAGAATTGGATCTAGATGAAGACCGGCCTTTGTGAATATCATCCAAGTGTCAAAGGAATGTCAGAGACTAGCCAAGGAGAAGGCCAGCCAACAAAACTGCCGGCTTTTTTTAAGTTATTTTTATTCCGTAACCGCCGGCTTATCTTTTAAGTTATCTTTTATTCTGTAACCACTGGTTTATCATTTAAGTTATCTTTTATTTTCGTAACCGCGGCTTATCTTTTAAGTTATCATTTATTTTCGTAACCCTGGCTTATCTTTTAAGTTATCTTTTATTCGCAAGTTACTTTTATTTTATATAAATGTTGGTGTTTGTCATTTGTAAAAGAACAACTTGAATATTGAGAATACAATTGAGAGAGTTTTCTCTTCTTCTCCTTTGGAGAACTTGTGAACTTATCAAGATCATTTCTTGTGGCGTTCAATCCTACACTTTGGTTCTAGTTTGCAATACAATTGTGGGTCAAAGTTTCCTTTTGATTTGATTTAGCTTTCCTAGGGCAATGTTTCCATTAACTATGTGGGTTTCAAGTTTAACATACTTGGAGTTCGCATCAGTGGAGGTCGCATGGATGATGATGTAGATGGTCTATTAGGGGGGTAACTATAGGTTGTGTCTCTTCAGGCTGAATATCCTTTGTTACCTATGGATTAACCCCCCTAGGAACTTAAACCACGTTCCAATTCCTAAATAAGACAGCATAAATTTTCTTGCTTTTAATAGATTAACCCCTTCAGGTTCTTAGAAAATACCCATTCCCTTTAAAAGCTTTGTGATATACCCTCCATAGAAAATAAGCTTTGTCCTTGTATCATCTGATTGCCTCCATAAAAAGTTTGCTACTTCCACACCAAGATCAACTCTATAGCCTGAAATAAGACTGAACAAATAAAACATATCGAAAGTAGTCACTTTGCTGTGACTAGTTTTCCTCCAAGTTGGAGTGTGAGCTATTATGTGGTGGAGTAGTTTGTGTTTAGTGTGGGCAAAAAGTGAGTTAAAAGGCGTAGAAGGAATAAATGGATCCTTCTTTGAGTGTATCAACTCAAACCAATAATTTTCCATTGTCACATTATCTTGCCAACCCTTTGCCAAATTAGCATTCTCACTTTCATTATCATAATACCCCATAAAAACTCCAATTTGCTTCAACGTAACGGACTGCACTTCTCCATAAACTTGAAAAGTGATTTTATGCTCCTCATCATCATCCTCATTCTCATCCAATTTCAATGTGGAGAGAAACTCTATAATCAGATTCTTATATGCTGGTTCTCCATATCAAAAACACTTCTTATCTTGAACAAGGTTCTGGATGGTGTCATGAATTCCATACTCTCCTAAGACATCCCAATCCAAGAATTGACTATTTTGGAAATCCATCTTAACCAATGTCTTCTACTTGTCTTTAGCATATGGTTGACTAGAAAGTACGTTTATAGTCAGTGAACCAGATGAAGATGGCTCAGAGGTCTTTTATTTCTTCCTTTGTTGTTGTTTTCGTGCCATACCTGTAAAGCCAAATTCAAATTAAGCACAAGAGGAATACACAAGTTTGTGTCATTCAACCAGCCTAAGTCGATAACCCAATTCATCAACAAATCTTGTACTCAAATTAAATTCCAATAACAATTCAGACCAATTGTGTTAAAGCACTCTAATCTTTTACCTATAATCATGACAGAACAATAATACGACATATCTATTAATCTAGGCATCTCAATCAATCTCAGTGCTCACGCCAAATTACAATTCTACACTTACAATTGTTTTTCTTCTAAGCTGGCAGTGTAGACTCAAAGTTAGGGAAAAGCAATTCAAAATACATGGGAAAAAAGTTTTGAACAAATGAAGTTGTGCATCTCAGTTTAACCATTTGAAACCATATCAAAACCTTCCTAACCATGATCATAACACAATCTGCACAAACCTATTTTCCCTAAACCCTAACTAGCAAATTTCAACAATTGGGACACAATAATTTTGAATCAACAACATAAAACCTAATTTTTCTCAGTCAATTTCATTGAAATCTCCAAAGCCCCAATTTTTCGAATAAAAATTTGAATGTCATTCAAACCCTAAATCACGAATTCAACATTATAATAGACAAATCATTACACAACTCGTGATTCATGCTAGCCATCAAACAAAACAGCAAACCCAACTTCAACTCGTACACCACAACTCATTCAATCCAGTTTTTAGAAACAAGTCTCCACCAATCCTCATTTTCGCAACCAACAACCCACACGAGAACACGAACAAGATACGAAAGAAAATTTAAAAAGAAAAGTTAAGAGACTTACTTGTTCTTCTTGGTGGGTGAAAAATGATAGATGTAGCTAAACCACACACAAGAAGGATGAGCGAGAGAGTGAAAGGGAGATAGTGAGAAGGAGAGCGTAAGAGGGTGAGAGTAAGGTATAGAGGAGAGATGAGAGGTTAAATATGTAAACCCCGGAATTTTCCACATTATTACACGACCTTACAATAGATTGTATGAACTAGATAATAGATTTAAATTCTAATTAAAGTTTAAGAATAGATCAATATCTAGAATTTGGATTTAGAATTTGAATAAAGAATTTCTTCAAGACCCAAAACCTGATATACAAATAGATTTAAATAGAAAAATAAGAGTATAGAAATTAAATGATCGTCCTTGATCTCGATAATGATTTGTGATTGGAATAATTAGTAATGAGCTTATATTTAGACATAAACCCTAAATTCAAGATTCCTAGTTAAAATTAAAAGCTACTAATGGGATTTCACGTTATGTATCAAAACTAAAGATATATATATATAGTTTAGTTTCCGTATTAAGTCCAATATTACGTAAACAATTATGTACGCTTATAGACAGAAAACGATGACCCAAAGATAAACCGTTAGGATTATAAATACACAACGCAAACATAAACTGTTGAATAACTCAAAATCCGAACTCCAAATAAATAACTGAATCACGCTATTTTTCTAAACCGAGTTTTCTTAAGCTATCGGAGCCTAAAATAAAAATTGACCTAATAAGCTTAAGAAATCCTAATCGCGGGAGATAAAATTATACGAATAAATAACTACGTATATATATAACCTAAATTTTTGTTATTTGATAATTTAAGAGTTTTGTATAGCCCTATAAACATATTTTTGTACAAAAACTCCCAAATATTAGCTAATTTATACCCGTATAACTCATTAAATTAACTCAAAAATCAATTAAATAAATAACTATTATATATATGTTTCAGCTAAATTTCGGTGGAAATGGGAGAAGAAAGAGGAGCTAGAATTTTAAGCAATAATACACCTCAACAAGTCAATAAAAATTAACCATGCAACCAATCAAAGAATGCCAAATCACTCTCTCATTAATGACCATGAAAGTAACAGATTAAACACAGCTAAATGCAAGGAAAATTTGTATCAAATGCAGGGAGGATATGCAGCCGCAACCTCTCCTTCTTTCTTCTATATATATGTGTGTTTAAAGCTAATAATGGAGAAACAAACAAACTCCATTAACTCTCAAATTTACCAGCACGAATCTACTCCCAAATAACCACCATAACGAGCTGAAAACAGAAAACAAATCGATCAAAACAATCTAGTTCGGATCGAAGGAAAAACAAAACGAAAAACCCTTGAAAACAAGTTCAAAGGTAAGTTGAGAAAGTTTAAATGATTTCCTTTCGAATCTAAGCATTATAACTAACTTCTAATAATCTTAGGAACATAAAAAACACAACCACAAGCTTCGGATTACATCGGACGAGCTCCAACGAGGTAAAAATTCAAAACCCTAGCTATGTGTTAGTAATAATCGAGATCTATATATATATGTTATTAGACGTGTTCAAAATTGTTTTATGACCTTATATAAGCTATATAAACACTTAGGAACGGTTTGATAATGTTTTTAAAGTGTAAAAATTAAAGAACATGAATCGGACAGAGAAGGAAGATGATGAACAGTACCAACACTGCCTCAAAGCTGGCAGTATAATCGCTCAACACTGGCGGCTTACAAAGATAAGCTGGTGGCGTAGAGGCGGCTTACACTCATCAGAGGCTACGTAAAATAATTTTCACGTAAAACACGAACGTAAGCCGGCTACCTGGAGATATACGCCGACAATGTAGGGCCGGCGTACATTGAAAGCCGATAGCTTTCAAAGCCGGTGCACCTAATTTGAAATAATCTTCGAAAACTAAGTTTATACTGGCACCTGGGTTTGAAGGCCGGCGGCCTTGAGCCGGCGTACAGCCTAATTTTTTTTCAACGAAAACATATTCTGATCTAAACCAAATATATATATATATATATACAGTACATCTATTTAGTATTTTATATGTGTATATATATAGCCATATTGAATTTATTACTTAGACAAGTAAGTTCAGATAATTAAAATATTTAGATTAATATCTAATTTTCCTAAAAACCCTAAGATTAAGAAAAAAGATATTAAGTATTAATCATAGATAGTATTAGTCAAATATTTATTCTAGATAAATAAAATAGGCAATAATGGAAATTGAAATAAGCTAAATGCTTGATTAATGACTTCTAAAAATAACAAAATAATTACACGAAATAAAATAAGAGGAACACAACAACACTAAGATTTAATAAGTAAAGATAATTTTTTATACTGAGATCAGTTTAGAATAACATAGAATTGGTATTGGTCACTATAAAATTTAATAAATATCAAGTCTGTGACACTAATCACATATAGAAATTTAGTTAATTTGTATTGATGAATACTTTATTCATCTTAAATAGGTGACTTTGACTCACTAGAGGATCTACCAGCTGATTATTACGACTGAGTCAGTATGAGCAGGTGAGTAACTCAGTCATATTGTACTGGTTGTGATTGTAAATAGTTAAATATGTAATGCAAAGATAATCAAATGAATGTTTGCTGAAAATATGATATGATCTGGGTGTATGATTGTTAAAATATCCTTACAAAAGCAATAATGCAATGATTGATGTTGTGAAATAGTATAATGATGATTGTGTGTAGTGTATGATCACCGTGAAATTGATTAAGAATTATTGACTTAACAAAATAATCTGAACATGCATTACACGAATTGCATTATTGCACATATAAGGGTGTGACAGCTTGCTACGTGTTAATATTTTGGATCTCTGTTTTCGCTTGATTGTTCTAATGTGTTAGTTCTTCTAAGGTTCTCTTTGGTCTGGCGGTCCTATGAGGAACTAAAAGGCACCGAAGAACGTCGCCCGTAGAATCGCTTTGAAATGATTAATACTTAGTGAGTTTCTAAGGGGATTGCAGGAGATGGTCAGTTTAATCAACTATATTCAAAGTGATAACCTTAAAACGAGAAATCGTTGATTCTCCTGTGTACTTAGTCTCTCCTGGGCGGGTTGGTCATTGAGTACTGGTTCTTCAACCCATTAAAAAGAGGTCGTAAATCTTTTTCCTGTTTGGATTCTAGATCATCCAAACTTGTATCTGTGCATATGGTTGAGTGCTTGCATTGCATGTGATTGCTAATAACTTGTGTGATGTATGATATGTCTGGTTATTCACTGAGCTGTGGTTTCGCTCATACTCCTACAGTCTTTTCAGGTTTGCGTTATGATCATGGTTAGTTACTTCCAGGAGTATGGCTCCGGTAAGAGCTTAGGAGCTGGAAGTCTACGGTTGTAATTTAGTTTCATGGTTGTGTACTATTAGAATAGATTATATAGTTGTGTACTTCAGAAGAACTATATGGTTTGTAATAATTTTGTAATGTTCATTCACTAAGTTATTTCTTTCATATATTTGTTATTTCTTATCAAGCAACTAAGAAGATCCTGTTGTTTTGAAAACCTGTCTTGCTTTGAAGGTAATCTAGTAATAGTATTCAAGTATAACTTGTTTACTACTACTAAGGTACCCTCGGGGCGTAACAGAATTTAGTTGGTATCAGAGCATGGTTGCTAGAATAAGAAAGATAAATATGTGAAAGAATTGCATTTAGTGAATGTAGTAAGTTAGATTTAGTTAGCACTCTTTAGTAGTAGTTGGGTAATTATGGGTAGAGTTATACTGCACAATTAGGAATAAAGTATGTGTGATTATTAATCATGCAAATTTTATTGTGTGCAGACTAATCCTGCTACGTGTCATATTAGATGGGAGATCTTAGTATGCAGGAAGAGGAGACTTTGACAGACTACAAGCGCAGATTACGAGTTTTAGTAGAGGACTTGTATTTGTGCGGGATTACTAAGACTTTGGAGGAGATTTTCGGTACCTGGAAAAGAGGACTACTGCCTTTGTTTAAAGGCTGGTTATTTCTGATGGAGCGGGCTTTTCCAGATAATGGATCAGCTATAGAGATGCTCTACAGATTTGAGAGGTTGATAGTGCAAAAAGGAGGTGGTTTGGAGATTGACAATGTAGCATTTATAGTCTCATCCCGATCAGAGAGACCAGAGTCTCCAGATTTTAGAGTCTGGGTAGATATTGGCAGAGGAGCAGTTTATGCTCGTGATATTAGACAGGATCATGCCAGGGTGAGAGGCGATGCAGCCTATGATGATGACTTGATGCTTGCCCGGGTCAATAGATGCAGTCATTCCAATGTGCATGTGAATTCCCATTTGATTGAATCAATGATAAGTATATCGGAATGGAATTGTTGTAAATATTATGTGATTTAGCATAGAATTGAAGTGTTTGCAATATCTGTGATAACCCATAAATCGTTAATTAATATGCCATGATCTTATAATCAAATTGATATGCATACCATATGTGAGTCACATTGCATAGGTTATTATACCTTTGTGGGAAAAAGGCATAATAGCTAGGTAATGAAGTGCCTGTAAACTCAAGTGTTAGCGTAATGGCCGAAAATTATAATGATAGTGGTGTAGGCACTTGTATCAACTACAAATTGCGAGTGGGTGGGCACTTGTATCAACCACAATGTAAATGAGAAAAATTGAAATTTATGGTCGTATAGACCTGAAACACCTAATCCCGAATGGAGGGCGTAAATTCATTCAACATAAGACTCCCGCAAAGTCTTTTGTATTGTATGCTCACGTGCTTGTGCATTTCATATGGTTGTTAATATAACTTGCATGATATATATATACACACACATTGCTGTTGAGTATTTAATTTTGGAAGTGAAACTCACTAAGCTAATATAGCTTATACCCCTACAGTTTCTTTTTAATGCAGTTCCCATACATATGGCTGCGTCCCCGGACCTGGCCAAATCAGGTAATATGAAACTAAAAGTTATCTCCTTAGAAGGTTGTAATTAATCTTTTATAGTCTTTAGTAATAAACCTTAAAACTATCGGGCTCTACCTAAAAGATAATACCTAGACTTTTGCATAGCAGGAGAATGCCTTTTAATGCTTCGTAACTGATCCTGAGATATCCGTGGTTTTGTTTTTATGCTTATCCTATCAGGTTGAACTATAAATCTCCAATTGTTCATCTATTCTATCGTCGTAAGGGAACACCTTACATACTAATACAAGACTTTTGAATGACTATGGTAGTGATTCTTAAGTCTTGTTTAGCATGCAGTGGACTGTTACGTTTAAGGTATCTTTTGGGGCATGACAATTTGTGTGGTGTGAAGATGATAGATGAATGGGGTATTATGTAATTGATAGTATGTGGTAGATAGTTTGTGTATTGAGGACGATTTTTGTGAAGAATTGGTTTAAGAGAGTTTTGGTAAAGAGAAATTTTGGAGAGAGAATTTGCAGAGTGATTTTTGGAGAGTTTTGTTTTATGAAATGAATGTGTGAAAGAAGTGGGAAGGAAAGGGGGTATTTATGGAATTTTTGGAGTAAAATTTTGATGTAATAAAATAAATTGAAAAAAATAAATTGAGAGAGAGAGGGGAGGGTATGTGCCGGCCATAGGAAGAGAGAGGGAGAGAAATAATTAAATTTTGTAATTTTGTAAGAAAAGTAATTAATATGTAAGATACGATTTGATATAAGATGTATTAGAAAAGTAAAAAGTAAGAAAATAGGTGTATAGGTAGTAAGAATAAGTAGTAAGGAAAAGTAGAGATAGGTTAACAGTAATGAATAGTAGAGAAGTACAATGAATACTAAACAAGACTAATAAGTTACAAGTAGTAAAGAAAATACGCGTATAAATGTAATATATGTAATTTTTAGCTACCAAAAAATTACAAAACTGATATTTTTGGGTTTCTTATATTATTACAAATCTAACGATATAAATGGAATATTTTTTCCGTCCGGTGTTCCCGGGCACGTTTTTCGAAAACTGATCCCATTCATATCCAAAAGACACTAGAAATTTGCAAATATGATATTTTTATGTTTCTTTATATAATTATGAACTATTATAAGCCATTAACTTAATTTCGTTGTCTAAGGTTTAAGAATACGGGATTGCCAGATAGGGTTTTGGCATAGGTTTTTGTTAACTAGGATTTCCGGTTGACTTTAGGATCTATGGTTTGAACTTAGAAATCATCATAAAATCTAGGGTTTACAATCGAACACATACTTCACTTTTCTTTCCTATTCTAGATATGCCTTCGGATTATTCTTTCCCTAAGAAATCAGACCTTCCTCCTTCCAAAACAGAAGATGAGGAGGGTATTTATAAGCTTTAATTCGACCAAAACCTTCTTAATCAATCAATCCCGAACCTAAGGCTTGTAAAACACGTTTTGGGCAAAATTTAAATAATCTGAGTCAAAACCGATGTAACTTTCCAATTGAATGTAATAACTGATGTGTACCTCCTATATTGTAACGTTCCAAATCATTAAATTGTCTAAAAACAACTTTCACACGTTTTTGAATTTTTTAGGAAAGTACCAAAAACGAGTTTTTCCCAAATTTGAAGTCCAGATTTGAAAGAGTAATTATTGATGAAAACATGTAATTTTTATATCAAAACAAACTATTCCATGCCTAGTTTCTAAATCTGCCTTCGGTTTGTAGAAAAAAGGTTCGTAAGTGGGCCAAAAAGGGCTCAAAGTGGACCGGTCAAGCTGCCTAATAAAGAAGAAGATGAATAGTAAACTTTTTTTTTTTTCAGATTATAAAACTATATTATATACATGTATATTACATCCATTATATTTATTTCCTGTAATTTGATTTATTTTTCTTAATTTTTATTTATAATCATAATGCTCAAAAATGCAAAAAATCCTTCAATATTTTGCACTAATATTAACATTTAACTATTAACAATTGATAAAAATAAATTGTCAAAATGAGGTGTCTACAGCTGCCCCTTTTTGTGGTGAGGTTTGTCAAAACCTTATCATAAAGATAAAATAGATCTCATTTTGACATCAACTTATCTGGAACTCCCATTTCTTGAGTAGGGTGAAAGCTTTTTATGTTCTGATATGCTTCTTGAACCGGGTCGCTTCTTGAGCAGAGACGATTCATGTTCTTGAAGAGAAGGATGGCGCTCCTCTGAGCTAGCGATCCTTAAGCTTGAAAAGAAGGCGCTCCATCGAGCTAGCGATCCTTAAGCTTGAGAAGAAGGAAGGCGCTCCTCTAAGCTAGCGATCTTTAAGCTTGAAAAAAAAGAAAAGCGCTCCTCTGAGCTAGCGATCCTTTAAGCTTGAAAAGAAGGAAGGCATCCACCGAGCTAGCGATCTTTAAGCTTGAAAAGAAGGAAGACGCTCCACCGAGCTAGCGATCTTTAAGCTTGAAAAGAAGGAAGGCACTCCACCAAGCAAGTGATCCTTAAGCTTGAAAAGAAGAAAGGCGTTCCACCGAACTAGCGATCCTTAAGCTTGAAAAGAAGGAATGTGCTCCTCTAAGCTAGCGATCCTTAAGCTTGAAAGAAAAGAAGGAAGGCGCTCCACCAAGCTAGTGATCCTTAAGCTTGAAAAGATTCTTGAAACGTTTCGCATGTTCTGCGGAGGTGCCTCATGTTCTGAAACACCTCTTGAACTGGGTCTCATGTTCTAATCCCCAATTAGCAAATCTCATGTCTTGAGCTCTTGATTTCTTCATGCTTTGAGTGGCTTCTAGAGCTAATTTCCTGAAAAACTTAATTCTAGCAATATTTATTCATTCTCTTTCTTTTTAAAAAAAAAAAAACTTACCAGATCTTATAGAAGCTTTTAAACTAGTCAGATCACTTGGTGAACTCCGCTCATCAATAAGTTTACTCCATTAGGCTAGAACGCATTCACAGTAGCTATCCTTTGAATTGAGTATCCATGTTTGTCTCTTGATGGTAAATGGACCCCTTTTTTCTTAGTCTTGATCACGGGACGATACAAGAGATGATTCTTAAAGTCTTTCTTACTTTGCAGCTTGAACTTATTGCTTCTTATGTTATTCCCCTGAAATAGACATTTCTTTAAGAAAAGATCAAATCACAAAGTATTAACATGTTTTTATAACTTTATCAATTGCTCAAACCTCTCTCTCACAATACACTTGTGTTTTAAGTGTTTGGAAGATATGATGATGAAAGAGAACTTATCAATTAAGGTGAATGGTTAATGACCGATCTGATGATTGGAGACCGCCAGAGATATCTTTTTGTCGATAGATAACGAAAATTAGATCACACATAAACAAAATAGTCAGCAAATTTTGTGAACTTGATAGAATTCTCATTAATTTCTCAAAAGTAGCACAACTTGACCGCATCAGAATTTACAGGGTCTTTCAAATCTTGACCATCCATTCTAATCAAAATTAATGCACCACTAAGCAACACAACATATGGTCCTTCATAATTAGGAGTAAATTTTTCTCTAGGATCTTAAACATTCGGGAGCACTTTTCTCAAGACTAAGTCTCCTTCTTTGAAATTTCTTGGGTGAACTTTTTTATTAAATGCTCGAGCCATTCTTTGTTGGTAAAGCTTGCCATGATATAAAGCAGTCATCCTCCTTTCATCAATGAGACTCAATTGATTAATCCTGTTTCTTACCCATTTAGCTTTATCCAATTCGGTTTCTGCCAATATTCTGAGTGATGGAATTTCAACTTCAACTGGCAAAACTGTTTCTGTGCCATGACTAATGAATAGGGGGTTGCCCCTGTTAATACTTTGATGGATGTTCGGTAGGCCATAAGTGCAAAGAGTAGCATCTCATGCCAGTCTTTGTAAGTGATAGTCATTTTCTGTATTATTTTCCGAAGTTCTTGTTAGCCGCTTCAACTACCCCATTCATCTGAGGTCGATATGGGGTAGAGTTCCAATGTTTGATTCCAAAGTTTTGGCATAATTCAGACATTAATTTGTTGTTCAAATTGGTACCGTTGTCTGTAATGACTGTATCAGAGACTCCATATCTGGCTATGATATGTCTCTTGATGAATTTGACAACTACTCCTTTGGTAACATTAGCGTACGAGAATGCTTTAACCACTTGGTAAAGTAGTCGATCACTACTGAAATAAATTAGTGACCATTGGGCTTTTGGCAAAATTGGCCCTATCAGATCCATACCCTACATCGAGAAGGGCCAAGGTGAAGACGGCAATTGCAATTCTTTGGGAGGAGTATTTATCTTATTGGAATGTATCTAGCACAAGTGATAATGTCTCACGTGTTTGATACAATCTGATTCCATAGTTATCCAAAAATAACCCATCCTCATAATCCTTTTAGCTACCGTATATCCATTCACGTGAGATCCACATATCCCTTCATGGACTTCCTTCATCAACATTTCTACTTCTGCCTCATCTACACGTCTCAAGAGAGTAGTGTCAAATGATTTTTTGTATAATGTATTACCACTGAGCATAAAATGCTGCTAAGCGTCTTAGCGTTTTTTGCTCCTTTATTGAGGCATTTTTAGGGTATTTGCTGTCTTGGAGGAATTCTTTGATATTAGCATACCGGGGATCTTTCTTTAGGACTTCCTCGATATTCAAGCAAAATGTCGGTTCCTCCTCAATGCGAATCTTTAAAGGTTGGATCTCAACTCCATCAGTGATCTGAATCATAGATGTTAATGTGGCTAATGCATCCGCAAACTGATTTTGGTTTCTTGGCATATAAGTAAATGATATTTCTTTGAATTTTTGTGCCAACTCTAGTAGATGTTGGTGATAAGGCACCAATTTTGCATCCTTCGTCTTACATTCTCCTCGTGTTTGAAAGATGATGAGAGAGGAGTCTCCATATACTTTAAGATCATCTATCTCCATTTCAAGTGCCATCTTGAGACCCATGATGCAAGCCTCGTATTCTGCCACATTATTAGTATAAGGGAACATCAATCTTGCCAAGGCAGGGTATTGATTACCATCTGTGATATTAAGACTGCCTCAATTCCACATCCACATACATTAGCTGCTCCATCAAAGTACAACTTCCATTTAGGGGTGAACTGTTTGATTCTTTATCCGAATCTGCCAGCAATATGCTTTCATCCGGAAATTGAACTTCTCCATCAATCACATTATCTTCAACTAGGTTTTCAACCAGCTGATCTACAAGCACTTGACCTTTAACTGAGTTCTGATTCACATAAGCGATATCAAATTCTGATAATAGCATTTCCCAATCAGTCCTGGTTTCTGAGCCAGATACTTCAAAGGGTCATGTTTCGTGTAAAGCTCTATAGAATAATGCAATGTATATTGTATAAGTCTGTGCATGATCCACACCATGGCACAACAAGTTCTTTCCACTTCGGTATACTTCTATTCACCTTCAATGAATTTCTTACTCAAATAGTAAATAGCCCATTCTTTCCCATCTTCATCTTTCTGTCCAAGCATACCTCCCATTGATTCAGGAAGTACTGTCAAATACAACAAAAGAGGGCGACCAGGTGTTGGTGCTACTAACAATGGTGGATTCATTAGATATTGCTTAATTTCATCAAATGCTTATTGACAATCTTTATCCCAATGGATAGCTGCATTTTTCCTAAAAAATTTGAATAGAGGGCGACATTTGTCGGTTAATTGTGATATGAACCGAGTAATGTAGTTCAAGCGTCCTAATATGCCCCTAACCTCTTTGATCGTCTTCGGACGAGCAATTCAAGTATGGCTTTAACCTTGTTTGGATCAACTTCTATTCCTTGCTGACTGACTACGAATCTCAGTAACTTCCCTAAGGTCACACCAAACGTACACTTCTCAGGATTCAGCTTAAGATGGAACTTCCGTAATCTATCAAATAATCTCCACAATATTTTCACATGATCCTCATCTTCCTTAGACTTAGCAATCATATCATCCACATATACTTCGACTTCTTGATGCATAATGTCATGGAATAAAGTAACCATCACTCTTTGATATGTTGCCCTGGTGTTTTTAAGGCCGAAAGGCATGACTTTGTAACAGAATGTTTTGTCTTGGTTTTATCTTCTTCTGCCATTTTAATCTGATTGTATCTCGAAAAGCCATCCATGAATGAAAATAGATGGTTTCCATCTGTGTTATCCACCAAGACATCTATATGAGGTCAAGGGAAAGTATCTTTGGGTGTAACTTGGTTTAGATCGTGAAAGTCTACACAAAATCTAACCTTTCCATTCTTTTTAAGTATCGGGACCACATTGGCCACCCATTCAAGATAATCGGATATCTTTATAAAACCGACTTCTAATAATTTTTGCACTTCTTCTTTAATCTTAAGCAAGATATCTGGTTTAAATCGCCTTAATTTTTGCTTCTTTGGTTTGATATCTACTTTAGTCGGTAATTTATGAATCACTATAGAGGTCTCTAAACCTTCGTAGGACCACGCAAACACATCTAAGTAATTAGTCAATAATTTTATCAATCTTTCTCGTTGTTTAGAGGATAAGGTGGTGCTTATTTTCAAATTTTTAGGCTTATCTTCAGTTCCAACATTTACTACTTCTATGGGTTCACTTATCTCAATTCTACCTTATTCATGTTTTTGCCAACTTTTCTCCATCACAGTGTGATCACTAATATCACCTTCGACGGCCAACTCAGTAGGGCCGGAAGTGATATCAGTATTTTCATTATCTATCGACGCAAGATATCCCTTACTTTCACCGTTATCATCAGATTTAAATAAAGACAAGATAAAGAAAAAGGAAGAAAAGCAAGGAAAAAAGAAAGTGATGATATGGATAAAAGAGATAACATAGAAAAGAAACAAAGAAATTTCATTAATGAATATGACTCATGGAGTACATTTTATTTGAGCAACTGATAAAATAAACAAAACATAAAAACGCTTCATGAATTCAACCCATACTCAAAGGTAGCCCTAGAGTTAAGGGGAATAATAAACCAATTATTCAACTCTTGAACTGGATGGGAGCTGCAAGGAGACTCCATAACTGATGCAATGTCCAGCTTCTGGACATAAGAAGGTTGTGGGAATGTGACTCTGATGTCTGGAGACTCAATAAAGGAATTATACCATTCTTTTCCTCTCTTCTTCCGAGCTTTCCTTTTCATCTCTTGTATCTCAGCCAGAGTAGGAACATATCCCAGTCCAAATGTCCTTAAATGTTCCTCTTCTTGAATCATATTGGCTTCTTCAAAAATTTGCAAACCAAAGTCTTCGGATCCTTCATTGCCAATATAAGGTATAGCGTGTCTTCGAAGATAGCATGATCTTGTTCATCCAGTACCGTAATGATTTAGCCATTTGTTATAAACTTGACCATCTGATGCAAACTAAACGGTATTGCCCTAGCTGAATGGATCCAAGGCCTTCCAAGCAACAAATTGAATGATCTTAGTATGTCTAGAACTTGAAATGGAATAGTAAAGTCTTGTGGCCCAATAGTAACTTCAAAGTCTATTTCTCCTGATATTCCTCTCTTGGATCCATCAAAAGCTCTAACAATTGTGGAACTGGATCGAAGATTAGATGCATCGATTCCGAGTAGGTTCAAAGTGGCTAATGGACAAACATGACCCATTGTCAATGAGGACTCGGGCTACAATCAATCTATTACACTTAGCCATTATAAATAGGGGCTTCGTGTGTTGAGTGCCTTTAGCTCCCAATTCATCAGGTGAGAGAGATTTGGTCCAAAGCAAATACTGAATTCATCACATGTTCTATCGTTTCAGTTGCAACACCTTCGGGAACCTTGATTTTTTGAAATATCTTAAAGAGGGCTTCTCGGTGTTTTTCAGAAGTCAATAATAAACCCATCAAGGATATTTGAGCTGGGATAATCTTATAATCACTCATCTTCATAATCTTGGTCAAGGCCGTTTTCTCATCAGATTTCTCCTCCTTTTCCTTATCTTTTTATCTGTGGGAAGAATTCCTCTGCTAATGTTTTCTCTCTTTCGGGCTCTGGGGCTTTTCTAAGTTTGCCAACCATGGGCCTGGGAACTTGATTAACAGCTTGATAGTTGAATGTGGCAGGTTTATAATCTTTCGGTGCAATGGGTACATGGAATTGATACCTTATTGACTTCACCTTATATGGGGCCTCTTTCTGCTCCTCTTGACATTGGATAACTACTTTTTTTGGATCGGACTGGATCATTCCAATAAAAGGCTCAGATTTTCAATCATGATCATGTTGATCGTGGGCCCATGATTCGAGAGAGGATTGGTGTTAACATTAGGGTTGGAATTTCAATGAAATCCAGTTGGACCAATTTAGCATCAATGAGGTCTTGAATCTTATTCTGAAGCCTCCAACAATTGTTAGTAGAATGACCCACTTGCCCCAAATGATAAGCACATTTCTATTCGGGGTTAAAGTATTTGGGCTTGTAGTCTTCTCTGGGTGTTTCAAAGGTGATCAGATTGTTGGCTCTAACTCGAGTTAGAACTTGGCTAAGGGGTACAGGAATTCTGGTAAACTATCTTTTAGGTTTATTGAATGGTTGGTTTTGAGATTGTGGTTGTTGTGACTGGGTGAAGGGTTGATTAGTGTTTGGGGTTGATTGATAGGCATAGGTTTAGTGTATGGGGTTGATTAGTAGGCGTAGGATTAAGTAGGTTTAGTGTATTGGGTTGATTGGTAGGTATAGGATTGAGTAAGTTTAGTGTATGGGTTTGAGCTGACTACATTGACAGTAGTATCATTTCCTTTGTTGTTGTTGAAGTACTTAGAGTTTGTAGTCTTTTTCTCCACATGGATCTTCTTGGTAGTAATGGCATTTTCAATTCTACATCCGGCCAATACTATCTCAGAGAAATTAGCAGTAGTATATCCAATGAGATGGGTAAAGAATGGTTCTTCCAAAGTATTGATGAAAGTAAATGTCAACTCCTTCTCTGGGATAGGGGTAGATACCATAGATGCCATTGATCTCCACCTTTGAGCATATTCCTTAAAGGACTCATCTTTCTTCTTCCTCATATTGCCTAAATCCCACATAGACGGGGCCACTTCAATATTGAACTTATATTATTTATAGAAAGCCCTAGCCAATTTGTCCCAAGTATTAATCTCATCAAGATCCAATTAAGCATAACATGTCAAAGCTGGACCGGTAAGGCTATCCTGGAAAGTCTGGATCATAAATTGCTCATATTGAGTGTACCGGCTCATCTTCCTCACATAGAGCCTAGTATGCAACTTTGGGCAACCAGTACCATCATACTGTTCAAAGTCGAGAATCTTGAACTTATCGGGGAAAGCCCTAGCTTCAATTGTAGGAAAGTTTGTGCTTCCAGCTTAATCAAATCCTTCCATTTTCTCAAAATCTTTGAGTTTCTCATTGAATTGAGAGAAAAGCCTTTTCTCCATCTCTTTGTTTTGAGCCTTAATTTCCTTCTTAAGGCCGGAAGATTCGGTCTCGACAGTGATTTGTGGCTCATGACTAATTACGTGTTCCTCAATGGCTTTACCATCTCTCTTTACCACGGAATGTCCTTCTGTAGTATCTTAAGGGACCTTTAAGTTTTGTGCAAGAAGATTCATTTGCTCGGTCATTCGAAATACCATTTGTCCTAAAGTAGTGAACTTTGCTCATAAATGGCATTGGAAATGCCAGAATTATTGTTGTTGTTGCTAGCCATTCTGGATTTGGACCTAGTGATGATTGGAATTCAAATCGGGTCAGACTGTTTAGGAGCTATCTTTTAGAAACTGGATGAAAATCAAAAACAAAAATTCCAAGTTTAGAGAAAAATATGTATATTTATATATATAATTATTTTTTTAGTGAAAATCTTATTATTTATTTACAATTCTCAACAAAAGGGCAAATGGTTAGTGAACAAAATATATACAAAAGAGTTATACAAGAACATGTAGAGACAAGAAAAGAAAAGCGCATGCGCATGCAAATTGAGATGATGAAGAAGCTTTGTGGCAAAAACCATTTTATTTCATTAAAGCTGAATTTATTCAAGGAGTCAATACATGACCTAATCATGACAAAACCGAAAAGCTAAACCAAGAGACTTCAAACTTAAACCAAACGCCTAATCTTGCTAGGACACTAAACGGTCCTTCAGCTCCTCGATAGTCCTCTTCGCCATCCGTAGTTGAGCTTCAAGTGCTTGAACCTTGGCTTGAGAACTTTGCACTTCCTCTTCCATCTCTCGCTCCCTCTTCTTCATTTCTTGGAAGCGAACCTCCACCCGGGCTTTTGTCAATTCCATATAAGCTTGTGTCTCCGGGTCGGGAGTGGTAGGTGGTCGACTCAACACCTCGGAGCTTGAAATTCCAACCCTTCTACCTTTGCCCTTTGGTTGAGGATGTATTCTTTAGTGGCCCGTATTTCTTCGTCTCAGTATTGATGGGTTCTATCACGTAGATCGGCTTGATTTCTCTTGTCTCCCATTTGGCTTGTATCATCCCTAGCTTTCCCTCTCTTTGTGCCAAAGGAACGTCGGGGTCATCATAATCCATATTAACCTCCTCTAATGATGGCTTGCTAGTTATATCTTGAAGTGCTCCATATTGTCTTATCACACGAGCCGGATAATATCCCATTGACCGGTCAAACCAATCAAAGGAACTTGCATACTCCGTGCATCCGGTTATTGGCGTGAGAATGGAACCACTTAGCAATCCAAAGGAATGTGTGAGCTTCTAGGTCTTGGAGTAAATGCACCCACTCATCGTTCTTGGAAGATCTTGAATGCGGACTCTTTCACTAAAGCTCAAAATAAGATCATAACCGTCTCTAATGTGGCAAGCTGGACTCAAATTGCTCCCATAATCTTTAGTGTGGCTAGCAAACCAAACTATCAAAAGTGCTATACTAGACTTGAACTTCCCATGACCTCTATTCTTCAAGTGGTTGAGAGATCTATTTTGTTCAGCGAGCAAGGTCGGGATATAAGACTTTCCTGCCAAAAACTGGTCCACTAATTCCACCACACGATAGTGGATGAATAGATCCCCATTCGGGAAGAGGATAGTACCAAATACTGCGGCTATAAAGGCGTTGATGCGATTTTGTTCCCATGCTTCTACACTTCCACAAAAGATGGACTTATTGTCCTTGTAACCATTTGGAGATCCAAACCATTTGAACAAGTCAGAAAGCCGAATGGAGACCGAATTGCAATTCTTGAGAGCTTTAGATACATCGGTCCTCTTAATCCCTAAAAAGGAGTTGAACAAATTGATCGGCCCTTTACTAAGTTGAGGGGCATATATTCCCGCATGAGTTGGTGGAGCTTGAAGAAGCCTTGTGTATTCCTCAATAGTAGGACTCAAAGTGTGCTCACCAAGGCAAAAGGCGGCCTCATCAATATTCCATAAGTAAACCAAGGCCCTAAAAAGATGAATGGGGACCTAGACCTTTGGTAGAGAAAGAATAGGGCCTAAATGGTCTTCAATGAATCCTCTTTGTCTTGGCTTGAAAGTTTGTAACCACTTGTTCAAAATGGGTATCGGACTAGTAGGCTCATGAACATGGATCTCGGGAATAGAGGCCCACATGTTGCCACTACACATACTGCTTGCCATACTTCCTAATCTACATATTACAAAAGAGATATGTTACAACACGGTATATACATTTACAAAGGACAAAGATGAGGTTACAAGGATTTACAAGACACATTTACATAACGATTACAAAGGAAAGTTAACTCCTATAAATTCAGCTTTTGTTTTGTTTGTAAAAAGTTTTTGAAAAACACTTTGATGGGCCACAATGCTTGATCATCATCTTCTTCATGTAGTGAATGCAAGAAGGGTGGGTTCTAAAGGTCCCCCAATTAATGGGCCATGGGCCACATTAACCGGAGTGGAGGCTAATTCGTGTCCCGAATGGTGGGTAACCACAACACCAGACCTACTGGTGCCTCCCATCCTAAGTTACCTAAGGTGGCCCGGGTTTGACCACATCTAGCACATTTTTCTTAAATTCAACCTTGCCCCTAGTTAGGGGTATTTGCAGAATTTTCCTTATTTATTTAATTTTTTCTTTTTTTTTATTTGCATCACTTAAACAAAAAGATTAGTTCAACTTTTTACAAAAATACAAGATATTTACAAAAGAAAGCAATTTAAATATGAAAAGCATAAAGTGGCTAGCCCTCTAAAAAATTGTCCCAGTGGAGTCGCCAAGCTGTCGAGCCTGGGTTTTGATTTCGTTCGATTTCCTTTAATCCGATTCGTATAAACCCTAACCCATTCAATACGAATCATCGACTAAGAATTAAAGGAAATTTTGAATTTTGAAAATATTTTGGAGTCACCACTCGACTAAAGTCGAGAAAAAATATACCAAAACCAATGGGTAGGTTGATTTCGATTTTGCTACTGATCCGCGAAAAAAAATCGTTTTGAAAACGATAACTAGAAATTAACTTGAGTCTGTAAACCCCGGGAATTTTCCACATTAGTACACGACTTTATAATAGATTATATGAACTAGATAATCGATTTAGATTCTAATCGAGGTCTAATAATAGATTAATATTCAAAATTTGGGTAGATGAAGGATTTAGAAACCGAATGAAGAAATTCTTTAACCCTAGTTGATACTAAAAACGAGATTTCGTATTTTGAATGAATAATTAAGATATGATCTAAAATTTAAACCCGAAACTTGATATACAAATGGATTTAAATAGAAAAATATGAATATAGAGATTACACGATTGTTTTTTATCCCGATAATGATTTTAGATTAGAACAACGAGTAGTAATGAGCTTATATTTAGACTTAAACCCTAAATTCAAGATTCCTAGTTAAAATTAATAACTACTAGTAAGATTTCATGACAAGTACCAAAACTAAAGATATATATATATAGCTTAGTTCCCGTATTAAGTCCAATACTACGTAAACGATTATTTACACTTATAAATAGAAAATGATGACCTAAAGATAAACCGTTAAGATTATAAATACACAACGAAAATACAAACTGTAGAATAACTCAAAATCTGAACTCCAAATAAATAATTGAATCACGCTATTTTTCTAAATCGAGTTTTCTTAAGCTATCGAAGCCTAAAACAAAAATTAACCTAATGAGCTTAAGAAATCCTAATCGCGGGAGATAAAGTTATACGAATAAGTAACTACGTATATATATAACCTAAATTTGTATTATTTGATAATCTAAGTGTTTTGTATATCTCTATAAACATATTTTTGTACAAAAACTACTAAATATTAGCTAATTTGTACCCGTACAACTCGTTAAATTATCTCAAAACTTAATTAAATAATAAACTAATATATATATATTATGGCTGCATTTCGATGGAAATACGAAGAGGAAGAGGAGCCAGATTTTTTTTTTTTTTTTATCAATAATGCATTCCTTAGTCAACAAAATCAACCTCCCCACCAATCAAACAATGCCAAGTCATCCAAGCATTTATTAGGATGAAAATAAGCCAAAGGAAGATCAGTTCAGAAGAAAAATCGAAGGAGCAGCCGCAACATCATCCTTCTTCCTTCCTTCTATATATGTGTGTTTAAAGCTAATAATGGAGAAACAAACAAACTCCATTAACTCTCAAATTTACTAGGATGAATCCACTACTAAATAACCACCATAATGAGCTAAAAATAGAAAACAAACCGACCAAAAAAATCGAGTTCGGATCGAAGGAAAAACAAAACGAAAAACCCTTGAAAACAAGTTCAAAGGTAAGTTAAGAAAGTTTAAATGATTTCTTTTCGAATCTAAGCTTTATAACTGACTTATAACAATCTTAGGAACATAATAAACACCACCACGAGCTTCGGGTTACATCGGACGAGCTCCAACGAGGTAAAAATTCGAAACCCTAGCTATGCGTTAGTAAGAATCGAGATCTATATATATATATATATATATGTTATTATACGTGTTCAAAATTGTTTTATGACCTTGTATAAGTTATATAAACACTTAGGAACGGGTTGATAATGTTTTTAACGTGTAAAAATTGAAGAACATGAATCGGACAGAGGAGGAAGATGATGAACAGTACCAACACTGCCTCAAAGCTGGCGGTGTAATCGCTCAACGCCGGCGGCTTACTTGGATAGGCCGGCGGCGTATAGAAGGCTTACACTCATCAGAGGCTACGTAAAATAATTTTCACGTAAAAGTTGAATGAAAGCCGGCTTCTTGGAGATCTACGCCGACGGCGTAGGGCCGGCGTACGTTGAAAGTCGACAGCTTTCAAAGCCGGTGCACTCGATATGAAAAATTCTTCGAAACCAACTTTACATCGGCATCTGGGCTTGAAGGCCGGCGGCTTCGAGCCGGCATACAGCCAAATTTCTTCAACGAAAGTTTGTTCTGACCTAAACAGAATATATATAATATACACACAATATACCTACTGAGTATATATATATGTGATAATATAAGAAGTTATAGATAGTTAAATAAATACAAGTATTCAAACATATTTAGATTAATAACTAATATTCATTGAAACCCTAAGATTAAGAAAAGATATTAGGTGTTAATCAAAGTTAGTATTAGTTAAATATTTGTTCTAAATAGATAAAATAGGTGAGAATGGAAATTGAGATAAGCTAAATTTTCGGGTAATGTGACTTCTAAAAATAACAAATTAAATATAGGAGATAAATTAAGAGAGACACGACAACATTAAGTAATAATAGATAACCATAATTTCCTATATTGAGACCAGTCTAGAATAACATAAAACTAGTAATAGTTAGTATCAAAACTTAATAAAAATCAAGTCTAGAACACTAGTCACGTGTAGAAATTTAGAAATATAATCTATATTGATGAATACTTTATTCATCTTAAATAGGTGACTTTGATACAGTAGAGGATCTACCAGCAGATTACTACAACTGAGTCAGTATCAGCAGGTGAGTAATTCAGTCATATTGTACTGGTTGTGATTGTAAATAGTTAAATATGTAATGCAAAGATAATCAAATGAATGTTTGATGAAAGTATGATATGATCTGAGTGTATGATTGTTAAAATATCTTTACAAAAGCGATAATGCAATGACTGATGTTGTGAAGTAGTATAATGATGATTGTGTGTAATGTATGGTCACCGTTAAATTGTTTAAGAATTATTGACTTAACAAAATAATCTGATCATGCATTGCACAAATTGCATTATTGCATATATAATGGTGTGACAGCCTGCTACGTATTAATATTTCGGATCTCTGTTTTCGCTTGGTTGTTCTAATGTATTAGTTCTTCCAAGGTTCTCTTTGGTCTGGCGGTCCTATGAGGAACTAAAAGGCACCGAAGAACGTCACCCGTAGAATCGCTTTGAAATGATTAATACTTAAGGAGTTTCTAAGGGGATTGTAGGAGATGGTCAGTTTAATCAACTATATTTAAAATGATAACCTTAAAATAAGAAATCGTTGATTCTCCTGTGTACTTAGTCTCTCCTGGGCAGGTGGGTCATTGAGTACTGGTTCTTCAACCCATTAAAAAGAGGGCGTAAATCTTTTTCCTGTTTGGATTCTAGATCATCCAAACTTGTATCTGTGCATATGATTGAGTGCTTGCATTGCATCTGATTGCTAATAACTTGTGTGATGTATGATATGTCTGGTTATTCACTGAGCTGTGGTTTCGCTCATACTCCTACAGTCTTTTCAGGTTTACGTTACGACCATGGTTAATTACTTTCAGGAGTATGGCTCTGGTGAGAGCTTAGAAGCTGGAAGTCTACGATTATATTTTAGTTTAATGATTATGTACTATTAGAATAGATTGTTTAGTGTGTTTCAGAAAAACTACATAGTTTGTAATGGTTTTGTAATGTTTAGTCACTAAGTTATTTCTTTCATATATTTGTTATTTCTTATCAAGCAACTAAAAAGATCCTGTTGTTTTGAAAACCTGTCATTCTCTGAAGGTAATTTAGTGATAGTATTCAAGTGTAACTTATTTACTACTACTAGGGTACCTTCGGGGCGTGACAAAGTTCGAGGGCTAACCTATTAAATCCTAAACGGTTACCACTTTAGCTTTCCAATTTTAAATTACTTTTTTTTAAACCTTAATTTCAAAATCTAAACTATTTACAAGACTCTAACTATTTACAAATATGTACAAATTTACTTAAACTAAGAGAAACAAACAAAATTACAAAATAATTTTTTTACATATTTTGAGTCGCCCATTTAGGTGCCTATGTACCGGCTAATCGGGATCAGACCACATGTAGTTCTTTAAGAAAAATTTAGTTGTTGGTTAATTTTAGTATTTTGAAATCTTATCACTTTAAATTCATTAAGTTTTATGATTTAATAAAAATTATCTAATTTTATGTGATTCTTAAATCTATCAAATTAATTGTAATATACAAAATAATTATAAGTGATAAGTATTCACAAGCTACCAGATTTTAATATGCCTTTATGTTGATGTTAAAAATAGGTTAAGTTTGATCAATTCCATATTAGAACAGAATTGGCATCAATTGAATCAAATTTTGTATTTTCTGCATTTGTACGCCGCCGCTTAGGGAATCTACGCCGCCGGCGTAGAGACGGCGTAGGATGAGAACAGTAGCGTTTTTCTTAACGCTAGGAGAAAAGCTACTGGCGTTCATTAGGGTTTTATCTCAACACCGAAATGAAAGCCGCCGGCGTAGGGCAAGGATTTGCCGGCGTATGAAGGAAGAATTGAAATTCTGGGATTCAAAGCCTCGATGAAGGCTGCCGGTGTTCGTGTGAATTTGCCAGCGTATGGTGTACGCCAGCAAGATCTGCAAGTACGCCGCCGGCGTAGGACCGGTATATGACCAAATTTCTATAAATACGAGACGCGAAAAATATTTTCGACAGGTTTTCTTTATATTATTTTCTCCTTTGTGTAAGAGAGTTTTGGAGTGTTCTTGGAGATTTATGCTTGGAAAATCATCAGGAGAATGTTTTTTATCCAAAGTAAGTAATCTTAACCTTCTCATTTGGATTTTATACAAATTTATACAAGATTCTTAGGGTTTGGTTGAATTTTTATATGAAAGTTTTTGGAGAAAAACCCTAACACGTGTGAGATCAGTGAATTGGTGAATGCGAGACGGGTTTTAGTGATTCAAAATAGTAAGTAAATCTCCTCTATTATGGATTCCAACAAAATATGATTTAAACAATCCTTATGTGTTCTTCATGTTATGTGAATTAGGGTTTTGGTGAAAATATTTGGTGATTGTGGAGTTTTGTGTAGTTCCTTGTTATTCTTGAGGATAATTGTGAAGTTTGATCGGAATAGGCAGTGCAATAACGGAGATTTCTAAATCAGGTTAGTGTAGATAGGTTGTTTTATGTTAAGTTTGATTTATCTATGAATGTTGGTGATTTGTTATATGTTGATATGTTACAGGTTGAGTTTGGCATCGCTGTTTGATATCGGATTTGGGAGTTTGAGAGTTTGGTGGTAGTGGCTGGTTGTGTTGTGGTTTGGTTTTTTTAATAGTTGTTGACGGTTGTCTTTGAATAGTTCAAGTTATCTCCTGAATATAAAAGGTACGGCCAATCCATTGTTTGTTGTATGTGCTTGTAGGTTAGAATTTTGTGAATGGATGTAGGAACAGAATTTGCATAATGAACTTAGTAAATATTCAGCTTAATAATTGTCTGCCTGGTTGTGGTTGGCTTTGACCAGTAGAGACCTGGCAGACAGTGATACTGGTGAGGCACCCTGATGATCTTAGTGTGAGGTTGTCCCTAGTGGACTCGTGCTAAGATATGATTCCGGTAGAATTTAGGTGTTCAAGAATTGGGATGTTTGGAGAGTACCCACTCATCCATATACGTATATGATTACTTATTTTCAAAATTAGTTGGTTGTTTTTAAAGTAGAGTCTGAGTTACTCTGAGTTCGGGATTTATGTATACTGGATTATGAACTGTGTTTTTTTGCTGGACTAAAATTTAGATAATAAACTGTTGTATGCATTTACTTCAGTTGCATTTATTTATACATGCTGCATGTGCATAACCTTGCTTGAACTGGATTGGATATTATCGTATTGGGCTTCGCCGCTCATTTTATTATATTTCAGGTGCAGGTAATGATAGTGTGATATATGATCTATCGGGTTTTGACATCGTCTATGAGGATGGGGATGACGTTAGCTATCCAGACTACCCTGGTAATGACTAGTTGTATAGTCATTGATGACATAGGATGAATTAAAGAAGACTTTTATGTCTGATTGTTATTTAGTATTAGAATCATGTTTTGTTTATTGAATTTTTCAGTTGTATTTGGAGTTTTATATGTGGTAATAGTTTCAGAGTATGGTTCGACTTGTTGACCTGCAGTTATGTCAACAATGTCTAGTTTTATGATTATGTAGATTACATTCTTATCAGATGATTTATTTATGAGGACCACATGTCTTCTTTTATACTTTGTGAGTTATACAAGTGTTATTCATATTATTTGTGGAAATTGAAGCCTTAGCGTGTCCTATTAAGAGAGGACACGTGGCGGGTTGTAATGCCAACAGGTTAGGGCGTTACATTAATTTTGAACAAATTTATAAAAATCAAAGTGTCAAAACGATTTTTTTAAAACAAACAAATCTTCATAATATCAATCATCACAAAAACTCATGTGAAACTATCACAATTATTTATAAACACAAACTTCACACTATTATCATATATTAACATCAAACAAATATTACTATGATTAATATTATTAAAACTTCAACTAATTTCACTTATTAATCTATTTATCAATCTATTTCTGCGAAAACATATATATTACTAATTATATATAATCTATTATTATATTGTTATATATACATATACACATATATGGTAAGGAAAACTTACTTGGATAAAGATGGCTCCACGTGTAGGGATTGAAGACGACCAGAGAGACCGCGACAGCATGTAGAGAATCAACAAGCAGGTGAACGAAGGACGACTTGCGACGACTAGGATCGACGACGATGATGATCAGGAGCAGTCTGGCGATGGCAGCAGCAACGGCGAATGGTCGACGACGACTTGGTAGTGGACGACCAACGAAGGCAGATCAACAAGGATGGGAGATAATTGATTAAGGGCTTTTGAAGTCCTCACGATTCTGAACAAATCAATGTAAATTAAATGTTCTAATTTTCCCTGCAAGACAAGAAATTTGACGATTAGAATTGAGAACCCCAAATCAAGAACAACTTAAGAACGAAAATCAGAATTAAAATTAAATTTGACAGAGTTTTGAGAAATCAGACCTTCCTCCTTCCAAAACAAAAGATGAGGAGCGCATTTATAAACTTTAATTCGACCAAAACCTTCCTAATCAATCAATTCGAACCTAAGGCTGAAAACACGTTTTGGGAAAATTTGAATAATCTGAGTCAAAACCGATATAACTTTCAATTGAATGCAGTAAATGACGTGTACCTCCCATATATAACGTTCCGAACCATTAAATTGTCTAAAAAACAACTTTCACACATTTTTGAATTTTTTTAGGAAAGTACCAAAATGAGTTTTTCCCAAATTTGAAGTCTGGATTGAAAAAGTAATTATTGATGAAAACATGTGTATTTTTATACCAAAATAACTATTCTATGCCTAGTTTCCAAATCTACTTTGGTTTGTAGAAAAAAAGGTCGAAAGTGGGCCGAAAAGTGCTCAAAGTGGGCTGATGGGTTACCCAACGAAGAAGAAGATGAACAGTATTTTTTTATATTATAAAACTTATATATAATGTATCTTACATCATTATATTTATTTCTTTAATTTGATTTATTTTTCTAATTTTTATTTCAATCATAATGCTCAAAAATGCAAAAAATTCTTCAATTTAGCGTATTTGCACTAATATTACATTTCATTATTAACAAATTGACAAAATAAATTGTCAAAATGAGGTGTCTACAAGACCATATAGTATTATGTCAGTTTATTAGGTGACCAACAATTCATAAACAAGCATCAAATGTTTCAAATATTATTATATCCAATTTGGTTACACTTTAAATAACATAGTTTGGCATTCAGTCAAAACACCATACAACATACAATATTCCCACCTCTGCATACATAGTAGTTTTGATTTGTTATTTCAATGCACTAAACTTATAAGCACAATCAATGTGATGAGGTCAAAAGTTACTCACTTGTCATCCTTATTTAATTGTTGTAGTAGTTTATGGAAAGTCTAAGACCTGATCTATTTCTCCTATGAAATGAGATAACAGACACTCATTCTTACTTGTATTTACATAATGAATTTTATTATGCCTTTGTGCCATAAATTTCGATTTTTAGTATTCTTAATTTATTTTCTCATTTCTAACTTACTTTTATCATTTAATTAAAGCTGTAGAGTTTATTTTCTATAAATTTCTTACAAAGTTTGTGGTTAACTAAATTTTCTTAAAAAAATACTCTAATGATTCTGAATGCCGACTTTTAATCGCATAATTTTAAAATAGGACTATTATAATCATTTTAACTCCGTTTTTTTTTGTTTTAGCATGGGCATTGGAAAGCTTATCAAGTGAAGTTTTTAGTTATCAATTAATCATTTATATTGCGTATTTTTCCTTACGTTACACAAGGGATTTGAAAGGTATCTTTATGACGCCTATTATTCTTGTTGTTTTGTATTTTTAATCCCTATTTCAAGTTATTTCTTATTGCATGTATGTTTCATCAAGTTTAGTGAATAAACTTTTTTCAGTCATTATTCTATACTCTTAGTAAAATCTATATTTATTTTCATTATGTTTCTCTTGATCTATTTAAGTATGTATCTTTAAGTAGCTTGATCTTATTAACCAAGACTCTTATAATTTTCCTTAATTTAAAGTTTGTAATCTTATGATCTTGTGAATGCCGAAACTCATGCTTATGTCAAAAGTGTTTATGGGTTTTTAATCTTTTAATTATAACCATATCATCATATAGCTAACGTGTTCTTGAATTATATTAATTCAGTTTTTAGAAACTTATCCTTTCTTATATAGCCGAGACACATATATACATATTAGACATGTTCTTAAGTTTATTTACTTGATTTAAAGTTAAATCATCATTTATTCATGTAATTCTTAAATTATATAAACTTTGTATTTCAAAATTTTATTCTTCTATAACAGTCGAATCCTTCATAGTATATATAGATGTTTCTTAAGTTTTAACTACCAAATTTAAAGCTAAATTATCATTTGATTCATCATTATTTAAACTATGAGAAATTGCATTCTAAATTCCAATTTCCATATATGAAACAAAACATGCATACTCATATGTGTTCTTATACTTCGTATTCAATCACATTATCAATCTTTTATATCCTTAATAGATTAAATATGCATCATTTATCAAATAAAAGTATGAATCTCCTCAAGTCCTTTATAAGGCTGAGATTTATATGATTTATGCTCTAGGGTTTTTCGTTTTGCTTTTCAATTTGATTTTTTCTACTCATGTGTACTATTGTTTGTACATTAAACTACATAAATAGATTATAGGACATGTTCATTCATGGCCGAACTTCCATGTAGACTTATATACGTTCATTTTCTTGTTAAATGAATTATGTGACTTCGTAAATCATATTATGATGATATTATTTAATATAACCTAAAAAAATATTAGTATTCTATTTACTATAATTTACATATTTTATTATGACCATCAGCAAGTACAATTTCTTTCGCATTTGTATTTTTGAATACTTAGAAAGTGAAAATTTCATAACAGTCATTCAATTGATTGCATTTCTTGTGATATAGAGTTTGTACATAGAAATGATAACTTATCTCCTTTTAATATACTAATAAACATATAATACAGTCATGAATCGGGATGACTATCATTAATTATACAAGCATAAGTGTTAATCTATTTTTATATGTATTGCTCTCCGTTATCATGATTACATTTGAGAAAAATATTTGAAAATTATTTTGATTAAATTTGTTATGAAATTTGTAAATTACTTAAATCGAATGTTACTGTAAAATGTTCCCATACACACACACACATTGTTTAATTGAGACGGAGAAGATACACATATATATTTATATATACGACCACATATACCTTGTCAATTTTATGCACTGCCACAAGTGATTTTAAGATAAAATTTTCATCCAATTGAGAGGCCCTCGGGTTAACATGTTGTTTTAGTCTTCTTCTTCTTCTTCTTCTTCTTCCACTAACTTACATATTTTAAGAAATCAATCAAATAAATTACAATAATTATAAAGAAGAAATCAAGAATCACGGTTCCTATCAATTTTATACCTTTTCTTTTTCTTGGGTTTATTTGAAATGCGTAACTATAATGCATTTATAAATATAGGTTCTTCATTATGTACTATATTAAATATTTTGAATACTCTCATATATTTAAAATTTTAATTCATATTCTTTTTTTTTTTCCATTTTAATGTTTGTTATTATAAACCGTAATTTATTCGTTAAGGGTTAAAGTTACTAGTGTTTTGATAATTAAATTGTCCTTAGTTTGACTCATTATTGAACTTAAAGCAAAAATTCTCTAGGGTTATAAATATATATTAGTAATAAATAATTATGATTACATGATTAATATTATCAATTTATCAAAGTTGCTTTAATATTTGGATCAAGTGTTGTATCATGATGAAATAATCTCATTTATTATTTACTATAATTAAACTATTTGTATTTTAATATTCTTAAATCGCAAAAAAATCAAGAGTAATCTTTGTAACTTTTCTCAAAGTTCTTTAAAATTCTATGTTATATTTTTTATAATTATCACATTTAGGTTATGCACAAGATTAGGAGGATTTACATACGAGTTTGGTCTTCTCTCGAAGAGGTCACCATGGACGAAAAAATCCATTATCCCTCGATTAATTATGTTGGCCCTAGCATTCTCAAACTCAGGTCTAAGTTTCATGAGGAATTGAAACTCTCTACTCCTGTCTCTTTCTTTCTTTAGTTGTTGATAGGCTACATTTCAACAAAACTCAAAGATACTTATCCAATTTAGTCCATAATCCAACAATTCAAATAAAAAGTTCTTATATCTATATCATCTTGAGAAAGATTAGCAGTCTCATACTCAATTTCAAATTGTCTAGCCTGATTTATTTGTGAATATACTTTCTTATGGTGATCCCATATTGTGCTAGTAGTATGAAATGACCTTAGACTCAAGGCAATATCTTTTTCTACAAATTCAAAATCTAAGTAATAACTAGCATTATTTACCTTTCATTTTGCCTTTTCTTTATCATCAGTTGGTTCTTTTAATGACCCATCCAAAATTCCGGATAACTCTTTCCCTTCTATGAACATACGAAAATGAAATTCCTAAAGATGATAGTTCCTCCATTAAACTTGGCCGATATAGTATAAGATTTTTCACTATCCATGATATCTCAAGAGATAAAATTATATATATTGAACCAGAATGTTTGTTGAGTTCGAAGGCAGGATTTGGGAGGCATAAAGAGATTGCTTGTAATAGCCTATAAGTTGAACCAAATATATTTTTCACAAAACAAGAGAATTTTAGATTATCAAAGCTTTGATACCATTGTGAAATTTGATATTGATAATTATACATATTTAAGAGAATAATAAAAAGAAGACCAAAATTTAGTGAAATTCAGAATACCTCCCATTTACTGATTTGTATGTATTTATATACAAAACAAGAGATTATACAAGGAAACTAACTAAGAAAGATGCATGATTATAGGAATACAATAAGAAAACAATAATAACGAACCGTGAGTTAAGAAGGCTAGCTAATAATATCAAGACAATATTACTGTTGATTATGAATTAAGGAGGCTAGCTAATTATATCAAGGCAATATTACTGTTAATAGATATATTGGGTTTGGTTAGATTATGTTGTTTGGAAGTTATTATTCTATGGTGGATTATGATTTATATAGTGATTGTATACGATTATAATATTACAGTTGTTTCTATTAATTAATTTAAGAGAGTGAAATATGAAATTCAGAGGAAGGATTATGATAGTGCTACTAACTAATCTGGTCTTTTTAAGAGATTAGGTTAGTATGTTGCACTAACCTCGTAGGATACAAGACTAAAATTATTTCATTTTAGTATGATTTTTATAATTTTTTAAAAATATATATTATTTCCCTTTTTTGGACTTTTAGAATATTTTTTCATATATTATTTTATTTTTAGTTATTTGCAAAATTGCTTTCATTCGTTTTTTTCATAGTAATTTTTCCCTGGGATCGGAAGGCGTAATTGGTACGTAGTGGTAGTTTGTCATCTTCTTGGACAAAACTCAAACTTGCAACATCAGGTAAATTTCTACGGAAGGCAACCTAAAAACTGAGGACTTTCTCTTTCTCCTTCCTCTCCTCTCCCCTTCCCTCCCTCCCCCTCTCTCTCTCTCTCTCTTTCACTCACACACACATTTGATCTTATTCGAGGTCACGAATCACGAGGTACAGCTTTGACCCAAAAAAAAAAAAAATCACGAGGTACAGATCTCTTCTTCATCCTCGGGTATTCTCTTGTTATTCATGTTTAAACTTCTTGTCAAATTAAGACCATAGCCGGCAAATAATGTTATCGCAGATCGCAGAGGAGAAATTCTAATGGCGACAATCTCCGTTCATCAGTTCGCTCAGTGCATCACTTGCCACGCTGGAGTCCTGATCACTCCAGTAATCAACTGCTTATTTTTTTCATCCTCATTTCCTGCCCGCCTCTATGTTTAAGTTTTAAATCTTTAATCTGTTATGTCAAGTCATAGTTTGTTTCTTTTTTTTTTTAATTGATTTCGTTAGAAGTAACTGAATTTTATGGAACAATGGAACCTGTGGATTTCGTTTACCGAAGAATTTGCCTTTTTTTTGTGTGTTTGTTGATTGTCTTGCTAATTCTAGAGCTACCTGAATTCGAGAAGTTTGTCCAAGGAATTTGATCATTAATATAATTGTTTTGATCGGCATTTGATATGCCGGAACTTGTAAGTTGAACTTAATTGTGAGTTGGTGAATTTGAAATCAAGATCTAGTAATTGGAGTTCGAATGCTACTAGTAATTAAACAATGTGGTTGAAAGTGTCTAACTCGAGAGAGAGAGAGAGAGAGAGATGTACGTTTTAAGAAGGCATACCATATGACAAATGTTCATGTAAAGATATTACTTCATTGCTGGCCAAAAAAGGGAAGGGGGGGGGGGGGTTGTTGGGTTGGGGAAGGAAAAGAAAGATGTTATTCCATTTAGTTAAATTGAGTTGTTAAAGTTCATGTTGGGACAGACTTACACTTGAATGTTTCATAAGATGGAACAATAAAACTAAGGAACCCTATTGGTGGTTTGGTGTTGTTGACGAGTGCTTCAGGAAACTTGGTATGGGCTTAAAATGAAAATCTTCACACTATTGGCATCGTTTACACATTTTGTGAAAAAACAAGTGCATAAAGAGGTGAAAAGTTCCTCTGTTAGATGTCTTACCTAGTTCTCTTGGGTGCCTGTTAACATTTCCCTAATAGGACCCTGTATTGAGTGAGAACTTCAAAACTGCATATCCTGGAAAACTATTTTCTTTCCCTATTTATTTTTTCCCACCTTAATGTATCGATATTGTGTGGGTAATGGCAACTCTATCTGTTGTCAGCAATGAACAGGGTTTGTTTCATAGTTTTCTTTTATTTTTTTGGAGGGGGGATTATTGTTTCATAGTTTCCCATCGTATCTTTACTTTCTTTGTCATTTGCTCGCTTTGGTTGCTCTGATGATTAATTTTTTGTAATTAAAGCATTTTTTATGTTAGGTTGATGTTGATATGGTTTGTTTGTTATGGGATTTGGCTTCTTCTAAATGCTGGTGTAGTTAGCAGCGTCTCTGTAGCTAATGATCAAGTTCTACTGCATGTTTGTGCTCTTTCCTTGGATCTGTTATGTAAAACTTAGCATGGAAAAGGGCTATGCCAAGTCTCCATAGAAACATTGATACAAATCCACAGTTTATCTTACTTATACCTTTGTTTTCTCAGCGGTTGCATTCTGCCCCAACAATAATGAAGTTCATATTTATAGATTGTCAGAAGACAAATGGGAAAGAACATATGTTCTTCAGAAGGTAATTTATCAGATTATGCTGGAAGGGGAATGAAATCTTGCTTCTCCCTTGTTCCTTTTTTTTTTTCTCCCCCTTCCTCAAGGGTTGTGGAGCTGAGGCTGTTTATCTTCTTTTGATTTAATACTGATTAGAAAGGTAAGATACACACACAATTACAAATCTATAGTCTTCTTTCTCTCATCAAAACTCAGGGTACTTAACTATCCAAAGCCTGTTTTTCTACATCATTACACAATGAGGATTTTCTTTATATGTTGGCTAATTAACTAATGAAAATGGCTACCAAAACAAATTGGTTAAGAAAGTAGTAACTAAAGAATTGATGTGTTAGCATGTTGAAGTGTTTGTCTTTCTGTAAAAGGGAAAGATAACTACAAGAAATTCTCAAGTTAAAAACATTCCATAATTGTGAAAGAGTTCTGGATCAAAGTTTAGTTAGTCATGGATAAGTCGATAGTATTAGTGTCTGATCAAAGTTATAGGAGTACTATTAATAAACCGTACCTGATGATCTGGGCTTTTGCTATCATTTATGGCTTTGTCAATAATGAGAGCACTTTTTTGTCACAGCATGACCAAGTTGTATCAGGGATAGATTGGAGTGCCACGTCAAACAGAATTGTGACAGTATCACATGATAGGAATTCGTGAGTCACTATTCCTTTGAGATAGCTTGTAAAGATATTCTCTTTGAATTATTTGTAGGAGGATGTAATTTGCTAAACTTGTTGAGGTAAGTGGATGGATTAGATTTAGACTGGAATTATCCTTTTCAGTGTTCTGCTCATAATCATAGTTTGGTGAGACAATGGTTGTTTTTCTTAGATATGTTTGGAACCATGAAGGGTCAGAGTGGGTTCCCACCCTAGTCATCCTCCGGCTAAACCGTGCAGCACTTTGTGTTCAGTGGAGCCCAAAAGGTATATATGTGTGATTTCTTATACAGTTTTCTATTTTTGTTTTCTATTTCTATTAATTTTATTTTTCATTATATACATGCAGAAAACAAATTTGCTGTTGGAAGTGGTGCGAAGACAGTCTGCATATGCTACTATGAGCAAGAAAATAACTGGTTCTCGTCACATGCCCTATAAACTTGTCTGGGTTACTTTACATATGGTGGTGTTCTATCTAAATTTCATCAAATAATAGCATGAGAGAGATGAATGGATTTTCTAAGTTTATGAGAAGATTGTCTCATATGTATAGCATTTTAGAGACATTTGTATGTTAGTAGAGGACTGATATGGGTAGATATATACTTGAGTGTAATTGAAACATTTTCTTTTATCTGTTAATCTAGTACAGGACTAGCACTAATGCCCTTTAGGACATAAAGTTTGTTTTATGTGAGGGTTAATCTTTGCTGGAAATTGAGACAAACAATGTCTGTGTCCATATGAGACAGTTAGATGTTATATGAAGATTTGTACAAATTACATCTAAAAAACCATCAACCAAGATAGCAGACAGACATCATACTCTTTTGAAGATCATTTGGCATCTGCTTCCCCCCATCCCCCTACTGGTAGTGTGGTTAGATATTACTTGCTGGTAAAGAACTTTCAGTTCATTGTAATGTTTTGCCTACAGCCTTTATTGTACATGGGGCTTCTAATATTTATAGTCATCCATAACAAATTAAGATCAACTTTTAAAGTAAATGGTTATAAGTTTGTTGTCTTACTATTTCTGACATTAATTGGGACTTTCATATATGTCTACATAAGGCTATTGGATTATTTATTTTTTTATACGTTTAGCAGGGTGAAATATATTATCCCATCAACATGCATACATGTCTTTGTGTAATTATAATCTGGATCTTTTTGGATTTGTTATATGGTATTACATCTCTTCTATAACGGCATTTTCTAATTGTAACGTTTTTCTTTTTTGCTTCTTTGCAGGTGGGTTAGTAAGCTCATTAGGAAGAGGCATGATTCTTCTGTTACAAGTGTTGCATGGCACCCAAACAATGTGTGTAAACTTCCTCATAGCATGTTTGAAATTTTTTTGTGCAATTGAAACCTTTTGCATTGGCATTTTTTCTATATTTGTTGTCTGGGATGTGACTGCATTTTGCACATGAAACATATTCTATGTTGTCTACTGATACATGGTTATCGTTTTATGTGGGATCTCATGAACTCAATGCTCAAGTTGCCTTTGCTGGTATTTTTTTTGTTAGCAAATAAGGAATACACCGATATGATGAGATGCGACAATGTGGGGTTTGGTCATTTTTTTTTTTGGTGCTTTTAATAATTTAATACATCTAGATGTTCAGTTTCTGTACCTTATTCACTTTGAATTTATCATTATTTGGCCCCTGCACGTATATATCATGAGGATGCTGGGTTTGATGGAAGAGACGGAGAAGACAGCTTTCATCTGTTTTGAGTAAAAGCTTTGTACTTGTGGTATGAAAAAGAAGATGGTGACAAGTTATTGGAAGGATGGAGGTGGTTGTTTTATGAGCAATGCATTAATGTTAGGCATGATTTGGCAAATATAACTAGTTATGCCAACCACTTCGATTGTGAAGTTTAAGGGGGGAATTACTGTTGAATAGAGAGCATCATCATTGTCTTTGGTAAATTGGAATTGCTATATAGGTCCTATCGTCCAATGAATTCTGTTGCTACTTTCAGACTGATTTTTTGAACTTTGGTTGTGTAAGATTTTGGTTGTTTAACAAATTCTGTTACTATCGTCCAACGAATAGCCTCTCCTTACTCATTAGAAAATGTGTTAGCTCTGACCATTTAACAGCTGTTGGTGTAATCCATTTGTGCGCTAAAGATCTGCCATTGGCTTACTAGGTATCAGACTAGTTTTCTTGTGTATCATCTAATAATCTGGATTGCTTCCATTTTTGAGCTGTCTCATCCAGATATATCCTCTTCTGTATCTTCTAGATTTTATCTTTCAAGCATACCACTGGGCTAATAAAGAGACTGGTCATCGAATTTGGAAATGTTGAAGCTGGCAGTGGTCACCTACTTTTGTCTCTTCCAAATGATTTGTCTGAAGTACAAATCATAGAAGAAGGATACTGTATCTTAATTTTTTAAATGGGCAATGGGAATCTGTGATCAATGAAAGAATAGCTTGTGAAAATTTTTTCTTTAATGTAACTTTGTTGAAATCAGTACAATTTACATATGCTTTCTGATGCAAGTTATAAAGGGTATATAAAATTTTAAAAAGTTCTTAGTAGAAAAGCATGGTCTGTTATTTATATTGGTCCCAACTCTTCAAACAAAGCATATCATGAGATTATTGCAGATTCTTCTTGCAACAACATCTACAGATGGGAAATGCCGGGTGTTCTCCACATTTATCAAAGGTGTTGATGCGAGGTATACTAAATAAATATTGGACCTTTTTATCCTGCTTTAATGTTTGCTCTTGCATCTGATTCTTTCCCCCTTGATGCCATGGTCTTGACCTAGGGATGTAAGCACGAGCTTTTCAGATTCCAAATTTGGAGAGGTAAGATTGTTTTGTCTTGAAAGATAATAAATTAGGCTGTGGATTGGCCCTTTTTTTATTCACCAAGTTTTACAATACATATACATTATTGAAAGACTGGGGATTGTATAAAGTCAATGAAAATTTGTATTCCATTTTTCGTTTCTCGTTGCCTTCTTGTGGATCGTAATTTAACTTGTTTCTTTCCAATTCTTTTAATAATAAAAGAGTAACATGTGTTATAGAATAGATGTAATAGCACACACCATATCTACAAGTTTAAACTTTTAGATTAGATGGTTTTGGTGCAAATCTTAACATGATGTCAAAGCAAGAGGTCATAAGTTCAAATCTCTGCACATTCATTGTAATCTTATTTAATTGAGTCATTCACTTGCTGGGTTCCAGTTAAAGTTTCAGCCTACAAATGAGGAGTATTTTAAAATAAATGTAATAGCACACATGGTATCTAAAAGCTTAAGTTTTTACATTACATAGTTATGGTGCAGACCTTAACAATATGAAAGGAAAATGGTTTGCGGATTAATTGTTCAATAATATTGCAAAATGATCCCTGATATATTATTGTTGAACTGTGTATCCTGATGTAAACTTATAGAGGTCCTAGTAGTTGTTTTGGTAAGGTAGGCATTGATGATGCACTGTATAATAAAGGTAAACTGACCCAACTTGATTATGTATATGTCCAATTATTGTAAATGATGAAATTGTTGCTTGGTCAATTTCTGCTTCTCTACTTACACCACTAGCTTATGCTTCTCTCTCTCAGAACATGTACACTTATATATTGAATTCTATATTATGTGCAGGGACACAGTTATTCATTTACATTGATTTTCTTAACAAATTTACCTTGAATAAAATAGAGAATTTTACAGGTCTCACTTAGTTATTTGCTCTATCATTCATCTTAGTATAGTATAGTATAGAAATAAGTTCCTACATAAGTTAGGCCTGGTTGCTGTCTGGTTAGGAAACATATTTTTGAATGTGTACCTTTCTTGCATTTCGCACCATTACTATTGAAGCATCATATTTCTCATGCCCTTTCTGTGTAAACAGCAAATTATTCAGCTTGATCTTTCATTTTCCTGGGCATTTGGTGTAAAGTGGTCACCAAGTGGCAACACCTTAGCTTATGTAGGTAAGGGTTTTTTTATTTGGCTTGAAATTCATTTTCTTTTTCTTCTTTGAATTTATATCCTACACTGTCTTGCTTTCTTACTCATGTAAATTGTTGTTCAAAATCCTATAATCAAATCATTTTGGCCATGACTAAATTGACTCTAATTTTTTGGACTTCCTTTTTGCTTATTTGCTGCTGGAACATTTGGAATAATGTTGGTTTCAGAATTTGTTTGTACTTTAAATCCTTTGTGTGATTGGAGTCTATGTCCCCCTTTTACATTTTGCAGGTCACAATTCTATGGTTTACTTTATTGATGATGTTGGACCGTCACCGTTAGCCCAGAGTGTTGCTTTTCGTGATTTGCCTCTACTTGATGTGGGTCAGCATCCATTCTAGTTATTCTTTCTTAGGTTAAGTTTTTACGTATATTTATCAACTGTGCTAACACTTTTGCATCCTACAGGTGCTATTTATTTCTGAAAGAATGGTAATAGGTGTGGGATATGACTGTATGCCAATGGTATTTGCTGCAGATGAAAATCGGATGTGGTATGTGTGTGTTTAAAATATTTCATAGGCTTTTTCATCCATTTTTTTGCAATGCCTCTTATCCATTTATTTTAGGGATAATGTCAAAAATGGTACCTAAACTTTTTGCAAAAGTTCAGTTAGGTACTTGAAGTTTGGTTTTGAATAATGTGATACCTAAAGCAAATTTTCGCGGACATTTTTCCTCTTTGAGGTCTGGTTTTGATATTTTTGAATTTTTTATGAAAGCTCATGTATCAAATTGTTTAAAACCGAACTTCAGGTACCTAATTAAACTTTTTGCGAAAGTTCAAGTACCATTTTTGACATTAACCCTTTATTTTACCATTGTCACCTCTCACATTATGCAATGCATCATTGATGCCCTCTAAAGATGGAGGATAGAATAAAATTCCTTTTACTAGAAACTAGTTGACACGAACTCCACCAACCGGTGACGAAACCCAATAACAATACGTTTGGGATTACAACCTAAGATCGTCAAGAACGGATGAAACCACAACCCGTTGCTTATATGTAAGTAAGAACCTTGGTATATGTCGAAGACGTCACAATGTCATGATTTGAATGCCATGGTAAACCGATAAGTTTAGGTGAAGTTTGTTCAAGAACTTAAGAGAAATTACTCTCAATTGTATTCAAAAGGTAATGTCCTCCAAATATAAACCAAAGGATTACTTATAACTAAACAAAAGGAACCTAAAAGAGACAAATAATTGTTTCTATCAAAAAACATACGCTAGCGGCCTTTAAATTAACTTAGGCAGCCTTTAAAAACAAAATACGAAAAACACGTTTTGGACATGGCCAGCAGCGTAAACATTGTAAGCCTGCGGCTTTGAGAGGCAGTTTTAAAGAAATCGGTTCTATACACTTTCAATAGCGTTGCAAGGCTGGCAGTTTATATGATGTTGGCGGTGTTGGGCTCCAAGCTGGTAGCGTTGAGCCGGCTTTGATCTTGATTGTCCCATTCATCATCTTGGTCCATTCCTAAGCTAACTTTGAGGATGTTGATCAATTTAAACTCATTCTTGGTGGTGTGCACACGGATCTCCTCCTTTTGGACTTCTTGAATTAATCCGTTGAGTGCATCCTTGAATCTCTTAGCTCGAGTCCTTATAGCCAATCCAGATGGCATCTTTAGTGGATCTACTCTCCATCTTCTAGCCATGACTCCATCATTCCTTTCTTCTTGAGAAGGATTTATCCTCAAATTTTCACCTGCATCAAATGGACCTAAATCAATAATATTAAATGTAGCACTCACTTGATACTCACCAGGTAAATCCAGTTTGTATGTGTTGTCATTGATGCGCTCAATGACTTGAAAAGGACCATCGCCTCTTGGGAGCAACTTGGAACGTCTTGTGCTGGAAATCTTTCCTTGCGCATGTGCACCCAAACCCAATCTCTAGGTTCAAAGACCATCTGATGACGCCCTCTGTTGGCTTGTTTGGCATACTGCTCTATCCTTCTCTCAATATTGAGTCTGACCTTCTCATGAATTTGCTTTACAAATTCCGCTTTCCTTTTTCCATCTAAATTAACAAACTTATAAATAGGTAAAGTTGACAAATCCAAAGGGGTTAGTGGATTAAAACTATACACAATCTCAAAAGGTGAAGACAGTAGTAGAATATAGTACGGTTATAAGCAAACTCAACATGTGGTAAACATTCTTCCCATGTTTTAATTTTTTTTTTAATGATAGCCCTTAACAAAGTAAATAAAGTCCCATTTACTACTTCAGTTTGACCATTAGACTGTGGATGACAAGTTGTAGAAAACAATAACTTAGTTACTAACACCACAAAGTCTTTCAGAAGTAACTCAAGAACTTAGCATCTTTATGAGATACAATTGTTCTAAGCATACCATGAAGTCTTACAATCCCCTTAAAGAACAAATTTGCAATATGAGAAGCATCATCAGTTTTGTGGCATGGAATAAAATGTGCCATTTTTGAAATCTATTCATAACCACAAAAATACAATCCCTACCTCTTTTACTCTTAGGCAAACCTAACACAAAGTCCATAGAAATATCTATCTAAGGTTCACTAGGAATAGGCAATGGATTATATAGGCGATGGGATTGTACTCGAGACTTAGCTTGCCTACATATAACACCTATCATAAACTTTCTCAATATCTCTTTTCATGTGGGGCCAATAGAAATGCTCTTGTAAGACTCCCAAAGTCTTAGCTACCCCAAAGTGTGTCATCAATCCTCCACCATGAGACTCCTTCATACATTACCGAGGGTCAATAAGCCAATACTACATGTTCATAATAGATGAGTCAAACATTAGTTTTTGTGTTGTATAGGGTGCATATATTAGAAGTATTTTTGCTGTGTTGTGTGTAGTATTCTTTCGTGTGTGTAGAGTGTGTTAGTTTGTTAGTGCTGAGGTGGAGTATTAGATGAGCTGGCATAATTAATTTACTACTTTGTTAGGAATATCAATAAAATGTGAGGGTTCGGAAGGAGATGTGGAGAAATAAAACAGAAAGGAGCAACACATTAGAGAAATTGTGGAAGTTGCTTTACCTTCTTTGGTAAGCTTTCTCTTTTAATTCTTTGAGTAATTGTTTGGTTAATTTCTTGGATTCTAATTTGGATTCATATCAACTTTGGCGCCATCTGTGGGAAATCCAATAGGATACAAGATGACTCGAATGGAGACAGAATGGATTCTATGGAGAAGGATCTTAGGGAAATAGGAGATGAGATGTGGATGTGTCTGAATTGCAATAGCAAATTCATGATACAAATACAAAGATGAGCACTATAGATAGTTCGATTGCCAACATTCAAACACTGCTCCAAGAACTTTTGAAAGATTGTTGAGGAGTAGATTCTAGAAAAGGACCGCTGGAACTTCTTCAATGGGACATAAGGTCGAGCAGGTGCTGAGCGCCAAGGGAAAAGTAAATCTTGATGGCGAATTGTTTGATGAGAATTTTCGAGGATGAAGATTATAAGAGGAATGTGGAAAATATCTTGATTCCGGCATTCCATGGCTCTGATCCGGTTCATTGGATTACATTGGCGGAATAGTATTTTGAGATTCACCATACTAAAGATGATCGAAAGGTACCTTTAGCATCTATGAATATGAGAGGAAGAACTGTCTATTGGTTGAAAATGTTAAAGAGAAGATTACCTCAGTTAGATTGGAGTGTGTTAAAACAGGAGCTATTACTTCGTTATGGAGGACAATCGGCTCTTAATCCATACGAAAGTTTCTCAACCTTGTGTCAGAATTCCTCTATCGCAAGTTACATCAAAGATTTTGAAGCAATAGCATCTCAAGCTCCTGAAATGAATGAGTTACAATTGCTCGGTTATTATCTTGGAGGATTGAGGAGTGACATTTTACTTAGGGTAAAGACCTTAAGACCTTTATCCTTTGCTGATGCTATGGAACTGTCCTTAGACATAGAAAAGGAATTTGAGCATGGTATTTTCGTTTCACAAGAAATTAGGTTTGATTCTGGTAGGATTTTTCAAATCGATAGTGTATCAACTCGATCAATCTCTACAATTAATGTGGGTTCTAGTAACTTGGGAAACAAATGTCTGCTCCTGCTTCAACTAGCATTCCTAATCAAAATTCTTCTTGGAAATCTTATAACGCTAGTGGAGGAAATAATCTATGGAATGATAAGAAACTGAGTATATTGTCATCAGGAATTCAATCTTTTGTTGGATCTACAGCTCAGAGTGTTGGAGGATTTCATACGAATGGGGGGAGGATGTCCAAGCAAATATCTTATAATGAGTATTTGGATAAGAAAAGAAAGGTATTTGCTTTCATTGTGATCAATCGTACAGTCCTACTCACAAATGTCCCAATAAAACCTTACGAATTATCATTATGGAAGATGAGAGTGGGATGGAATCTATGGGAGGGAATGAAGGAGAAAAGAATTTTGATGGGGTGACAGATGAGCAATCGAGCGAGGGTACACACATGGTGTTGTCTTTATTAGCGTTAAATGGATTTAATGGTCCTAAGATAATGAAATTTAAAGGACAATTGTTGTCCCAAGACATTACCATACTTGTTGATAGTGGAGCTAGTCACAATTTTATTTCGCAAAGATTGGTTCAACAAATACAGCTTGAGGTTAGTAATACTTTGCCCTTTTCTGTTAAATCGGTTAATGACCATGGCATTCAATCCAGTGGAATTTGTAAAGATCTTGTTTACATACGAATGGCATTCAAATTATGGTTTCTTTAATTCTAGAATTGGGGATATTGATGTTATCTTAGGGTTGAATGGTTAAGGACACTTGGTGAGATTAAAGTGGACTAGAATTTAATGTCCATGAAAATTCCTTGTTTAGGTAAGGAAGTGGTACTATGTTGAGATCCTGCTTTATTGAAGTCAAGTACTTCTTTTAAAACTTTACGTGGTTAGATAAGGATGATGAGTGTAGGATGTCGTGGATGAACGAAATGGAATTGAAAGTGATGGAATCCATACCTCTTGACATGCGAGTTGATCTTTGTTAGAAAAATATGCTGCTGTCTTCCCATCAAAAGATTTCTTTGCCTCCTCAGAGTTCGATTGATCATAGGATTCCACTTAAGAGTGGTGAAGAACCAATTAATGTGCGGCCTTATCGCTATGCTCAAATTCAAAAAAATGAAATTGAGCGTTTGGTCAAGGAGATGTTGGAAGCTGGAATTATAAGAGATGGTTCTTCTCCTTTTTCTAGTCCAGTTATTCTTGTTAAAAAAAAAAGTGGCTCTTGGAGATTTTGCGTTGACTATAGAGCATTAAATGAAGCTACAATACCGGATAGATACCCGATACCAGTTATAGATGAATTGTTGGATGAGCTTTTTGGAGCAACGGTTTTTTCCAAAATAGATCTTAAGGCCGGTTACTATCAAATTCGTGTATGTCCAAAAGATATACACAAAACAGCCTTTAGAACTCACCAAGGGCATTATGAGTTCTTCGTAATGCCCTTTGGACTAACAAATGCTCCGGCTACTTTTCAATCTACTATAATGAATTGTTTAGGCCGTATTTACGAAGCTTTGTTTTGGTTTTCTTTGATGATATACTCATATATGAGAACATATAAACATCTACTACATTTGCGATAGTATTGGATTTATTGCGAACATCATTTTATTGCTAATAGGAAGAAGTGTATGTTTGGGCAGCCTTCCTTAGAATATTTGGGCCGTATCATTTCTGCTGATGGGGTGGCAATGGATCCAAACAAGGTGAAGTCAGTGCTTGAGTGGCCAATTCCTACTACATTGAAAGGAGTTCGTGGATTGTTGGGGTTATTTGGGTATTACCGGAAGTTCATTCATAACTATGGTAAAATAGCACGTCCTTTAACAAATTTATTAAAGAAGGATGCTTTTGAATGGTGTGAGAAGCAGCTTATGAGTCATTTAGGGCATTGCAGCAAGCATTGATCAAAGCTCCAGTATTAGCTATGCCTAATTTGGTCAACCATTTTTTATAGAGTGTGATGCTGTTGGTACGGGCATTGGAGCGGTTTTGATGCAACAACAAAGGCCAATTGCTTATTTTAGCAAAACTTTATCTGATAGAAACTTGGCTAAATCAACGTATGAGAAAGAATTAATGGCACTTGTGTTACTATTAATCATTGGAGACCTTATTTGTTGGGACAGAAGTTTGTGGTCAGAACGGATCAAAAGAGTTTGCGACATTTGTTGAGTCAATGAATTACGACCCCCAACCAATAGCATTGGCTAGCTAAATTGTTGGGCTATGAGTTTGATATTGTGTATAAAGCACGGAAGGATAATCGGGCCGCTGATGCTTTGTCACGACATTTTGAGGAAGGAGAATTGAAGGGCATTTCAGGTCCAATTTGGACTGACTTGGATTCTATCCGAAAGGATGTTTTATAGGATCCATGTCTTGCTAGTAAAATCCAGCGGTTAAAAGAAGGTAAGGAGGCGGGAAGAGGATTCCATTTGATACAGGATACTTTGTATTACCATAATCGGTTGGTCATACCTTCATGTTCTTCTTGGGTTCCTTTATTTTTATATGAGTTTCATTCTTCCTATGTGGGAGGTCATGCTGGGTTTATTAAGACTTACAGAAGACTTATTCCGCTTTTATACTGGATTGGGATGAAGTTTGATGTAGCTCAATTTGTTTAAGCTTGTGCAGTGTGTCAACGAAACAAGATCCAAAACTTAGCCCTTGCGGGGTTGTTGAATCCACTGCCTATTCCTAAAGCAATTTGGGAGGACATCTCTATGGATTTTATTTCTGGTTTACCTAGGTCCAAAGGTTTTGATGTGATCATGGTTGTGGTTGATCGGTTTTCCAAATATGCCCATTTTTTATTATTGAAGCATTTGTATTCTGCTAAAGGAGTGGCTGAAGTCTTTATTAGGAAGATCGTTCACTTACATAGATTCCCTAGAACCATTGTTAGTGACTGAGATCTCCTATTTGTGAGTAGTTTTGGGAAAGAGCTCTTCTCTATTCAAGGGACTAAACTCCATTTTAGTACTGCTTATCATCCGAAAATGGATGGGCAAACCAAAGTTTTAAATCACTGTTTGGAATGTTATCTAAGGTGCTTTACTTCGGAAACTCCTCAGATTTGGGCTGCTTGGATTTCTTGGGCGGAGTATTCCTATAACACTTCTTTTCACTCATCGGCGAGAATGACTCCTTTTGAGATTGTTTATGGACGACCACCTCCTTCTCTTCCCATCTATGTTTCTAAAAAAGTGTCCAACCCAGAATTATTTTCAGCCCTGCATTCTAGGGATAACATGCTCAATCAATTACGGTTGAATTTGGAAAAAGCTCAACTTCGAAATTGTACTTTGGCTAATAAACACAGGAGGGATGTGGAGTTTCAAGTTGGAGATTGGCTATTTTTGAAGATCAAGTCTTTGCATTCACGAGTGGGAGCTAAGGTCAATTCTAAATTGGCTCCTAGATTTTATGGACCATTTCAAATTGTGAGTCGAATTGGGAAGGTAGCATATAAACTTCTTCTACCTTCACATTGTCGAATTCATCCTGTTTTTCATGTTTCTTTACTTAAGTGATCTCATGGCTCTTTCCCTGTTCTTGCTGAGGTCCCTAATGAATTGGCTACTGATCTACATGATGAACATCCTTATCCACTCTAAATTCTTGGACGACGATTTGAGTTATGAATGGGTTGGAGGTACCATAGGTTTTGGTGCACTGGTCTGATTTATCCTCTGCAGATGGGACTTATGAAGATGTAGAGGCTATGAAGCTTCAGTTTCCAGATCTTGTCCTTGAGGACAAGGACAATGTTCACCAGGGGAGTATTGATACATTACCGAGTGTTAATAAGCCAATACTACATGTTTATAGTAGAAGAGTTAAACATCAGTTTTTGTGTTGTATAGTGTGCATATATTAGAAGTATTTTTGTGTTGTGTGTAGTATTCTTTCGTGTGTGTAGAATGTGTTAGTTTGTTAGTGTTGAGGTGGAGTATTAGATGAGCTGGCATGAGCTGGCATAGTTAGTTACTACTTTGTTAGGAATATAAATAAAATGTGAGGGGGTTCGGAAGGAGATGTGGAGAAATAAAACAGAAAGGAACAAACACATTAGAGAGATTGTGGAAGTTGATTTACCTTCTTTGGTAAGCTTTCTCTTTTAATTCTTTGAGTGATTGTTTGGTTAATTTTTTGGATTCTAATTTGGATTCATATCACCTTCACTAACAACTCCCTAACAGAACAATTGGGGATGCACAATTTGTTCTCCCTAAACAGATTTTCATCATGCCTAAAAAATTTACTATGAGCAACTTTCTCACAACATGCATAATCCTCAACAAAGTCGTGGTCTACAAAATATAATGCTTTAACATGTTTTAAACCAAGCAACTTAGCATCTAGCGTAGAGATTAGTAAGTACCTTCGTGAAAGTGCATCGGCCACAATGTTTTTCTTACCCTGCTTGTAGCGGATGACATACGGAAATGTCTCAATGAATTCCACCCATTGTGCATGCCTCTTGTTCAACTTGTGTTGGCCCTTAAAATGCTTCAAGGACTCTATGATCATATGAATCACGAACTCCTTAGGTCATAGGTAGTGTTACGATGTCTCCAAAGTTCTAACCAAAGCATACATCTTCTTGTCATAAATAGGGTATTTCAAAGCTGCCCCACTAAGCTTTTCACTAAAGTATGTTATAGTTCTCCTTGCATCAGAACGGCTCCAATCCCTAATACCTGAAACATCACATTTAATTTCAAAAGTTTTAGAAAAATCAGGTAAAGCAAGTAAAGAATGAGTTAGCTTATCCTTAATCAATTGAAATGTCCTTTCTTGTTCCTCTCCCCCCTTGAACCCAACATCATTCTTGATGACTTCAATTAAAGGTATGGCTATGCTACTAAACTCCTTCACAAATTGTCGATAGAAGCTAGCAAGTCCATAGAAACTTGGAACATGACTCACACTGGTTGGACTTGGCCATTCTTAAATAGCACAAATCTTCTCCTCATTAACCTCTATTCCTTGTGCACTGACAACAAAACCAAGAAACATAAGCTTATCTGTGCAGAACATGCACTTCTTAACGTTAGCAAATAATTTCTCCTTTCGAAGTACATCTAAACAGATTTCAAAGAGTTAGATGATCATCTAAGTGCGTGCTATAACTCAAGATATCATCAAAATAGACAACCACAAATTTTCTAATGAAAGCTCGCGAAACATGATTTATTAATCTCATGAAAGTGCTAGGTGCATTGGTTAATCCTAAAGGCATAACCAACCACTTGTATAAATCGTATTTTGTTTTAAATGTGGTTTTCTATTCATCTCCTTTCGTCCTAATCTGATGATATCCACTTTCAAATCAATTTTTGAAAACACACAAGATTCATGTCATTCATCTAACATGTTATCTAAGCGAGGAATGGGATGACGATACTTTACCATAATATTGTTAATGGCTCAACAATCAACATACATTCTCCACGACTCATCCTTCTTAGGCACTAGAATCACTGGAATAGCGCATGGACTCATGCTTTCTCTCACGTACCCTTCTCCATCAGCTCATAAACTTGCTTTTGGAGTTTCTTTGCCTCCTCAGGATTACTTCTATAAGCTGGTCCATTTGGAATGGTTGCTCCGGGTATAAAGTCAATCTAATGTTCAATTCCTCATATTGGAGGTAATCCTTTTGGAATTTGCTCAGGAAAGACATCCTCAAATTCTTGCAAAAGAAAGATAACGAATTACCATTCAAACATTTTTCTTTGTAAATCATCAACATAGGCTGTTTCATCACCAATGCGCTCTTCACCACACTCGCTCTTGCCACATAACTCTCTTTTTTGCAAGGCCGCACTCTTCTTTTTTCTCTCACCACCAAAGACGAACCCTTTTCGACTTGGACACTCTCACTCTTTTAAGCCTTTTTCTCTTTTTCATTCTCCTTTTCTTTTGCTCTCTTGTGCTCTCTCTGTTTTTCACTCTCGTGTTTTCCAAAGGATTGCTGAAGCTGTAATTGATCTTCATAAACCTCCTTAAGGGTTAAGGGTTTAAGACCGTAACTCCTGCCATTGTGAACAAGTGAGTACTTATTTGAGAAGCCATCATGAATCACCTTCTTGTCAAGTTGCCATGGCCTTCCCAACAATACATGATAAGCCTGCATCGGTACTACATCACACAACATTTCACCCTCATACCTCCCAATGCGAAGAGCGATCTTAGCTTGTTTGTTCACTTTGGTTTCACCACTATTATTCTACCACTACAACTTATATAGATTAGGGTGTTTAGTGGTCTTGAGCTCCAATTTGTCCACAATGAATATGCTGACTACAGTTGTGTAACTACCCCCATCAATAATTAGACTACAAATATTTCTACCTATGTAGCACCTAGTATGAAAAATATTTTCTCATTGCACATTTAAGGCACATTTCACAATTGCCACTAATTTACCCTTAGCGAGTTCTTTCATCACTAACATCCTCCAATGGTGGCATCTCTTCATCTTCATTGTCCTCTTTAGTCTCATACTCACCATCATCGTGTATGATCATAATGCGCTTGTTAGGACACTGGCTAATAATGTGACCCCTGCCTTAGCATTTAAAACATTTTACATCACGATTTCTAGAATTAGAAAATTGGATTTACCTTGATTTCCATGATTGGCCACTTCATGCTTTTGCTCAAATTTTGGCTTAGTGATGGGCTGTTTCTTCTCCTCCTTCTTCCAGTAACTCGACTTGTAATTGGAGAAACTCACACTACCTTTTCTCTTGAGTTGGTTTTCAACCTTAATTGCCATATGAACCATATCCTCCAACTCAACATAATGCTGTAGCTCCACCACATTCTGAATCTCTTTACTCAATCTAGCCAAGAACCTGGCCATGGTAGCCTTCCGATCCTTCACAACATTTGCTGTAATCATGGCAACAACCATCTCCTTATAGTGCTCTATGCTCCTATTGCCCTGGCAAAGAGTCTACAATTTGTTGTACAAATCCCTATAGAAACAATTTGGAACAAACCACTTCCTCATCAATCTTTTCATCTCCTCCTATGTCTCTATTGGTGGCTCTCTATTCCTCTTACTCAACACTAATTGATCCTACTAGACTATGGCATAATTTGAGAATTTGGTAGCAGTAAGCTTTACTTTCTTAGTCTCTAAGTAGTTGTGGCAATCAAAGATCAATTCTAGCTTTTTTTCCCACTCTAGGTATGCCTTTGGGTCATTCCTTCCTTGGAAAGATGGAATTTTTATTTTAATACTTCCTAGATTATCATCTTCTCTATTCCTACCTTCTCTAAATCTCCCTTTATACCTTCTTGTTCTGCCGGCAGAATCCCTTTCAGAATCCTCGTCATAACTAAACCTTCTTCTTGTTCCTAACTTAACTCCCCTCCTTGGTAGCCTCTCCCTCTTGCGTTCTGTAAGAATGCTGTGTGACTACTTTAAACTCTGTTCAACCTTCTCATGGAGTTCTTCCATTCCTTCTCTAAGCATCCTCTTCATTTTTGTCGTCAACGCCTCTAGAATCAACTTTGTAACAACTCCTCTCTTCTCATCTTCAGATGGATCCTTCTGTGACATATTTTCTTTCCTGCAAAAAGTAAGGTTAGAAATAAAAATAATCCTCACAGATAACTTCCTCGTGTGTTTTTGCTCTACAAATGATTCACTCACACTACTCATGTTTTCACACAAGTTAGATGTTGTTCCTTGCTTTAATTCCTCTTTGAGTTCTTTTGGAACTAATCGAACAAATTTAGGTCTACCACAGAATCCAATCAGACCTATCCAGTGTACTCTCTGATCTATTCAAACAAACAATCAAACTACTTTTTTCCTAGAATTCAATTAAATGATACTTTTTTTTTGTTTGAATTTCTTTCTTTTTTTTTTTCTTCGGTTGTAGCAACTGCTATGAATCTAACAAGTTTCAATAACAAGACAAACAAGAATTTCAAGAAACACGAATGATGAAAGCAAGAAAATTCTGTTTATATTTTTTTTGTATATATTTGTACATACATGTAGAGATATATATACAATGTTTCATGACTGTTGGAATGCTACACCTACCCCTATATTAATTACATAACTTGGGAAATATAACATTAATAGATATAATATTATCTATAATACTCCCTCTCAAGCTGAGGCATAGATGTTTATCATGCCTAGCTTGTTACACAAATAACCAACTCGACTTCCATTCAATGCTTTTGTGAAAAGGTCTCTAAGTTGATCTCTAGTCTTTACATAGCCTGTGGAGATTAAGTTTTGTTGTATCTTTTCACGAACAAAGTGGCAATCAATCTCAATATGTTTGGTTCTTTCGTGGAATACCGGATTAGATATAATATGAAGAGTAACTTGATTATCACACCACAATTTTGTCGATAAGGGAGCTTTAAATGCAATTTCTGCCAGGACTTGGTATATCTACATTATCTCACATATAGATTGAGCTATAGCTCTATATTTTGATCTTACTCTAGATCTTGATACAATATTCTATTTTTTGCACTTCCATGAAATCAAATTTCCTCCCAAGAAAATGCAATTTGTTTGTAATGGATTTTTTATCTTCTTTGGAACCAGCCCAATCAGCATTTAAAAAGCATTCTATAAGAGAATTGACCATGATTTTGATATAATATACCTCGTAAATGAGCACTTTTCAACTAGCACAAGATTTGTTGTACAGCAACCCAATGATGAATTGTTGGAGAAGACATGAATTGACTCACAACATTGACAGAATATGCAATATTAGGACAAGTTACCGTGAGATAATTCAGTTTCTCAACCAACCTTCTGTATCTTCTAGGATCTTCAAATAACTCTCTATCTTTAGTGAATTGTAGATTAGGATTCATTGGGGAATTGCATGGTTTTGTCCCTAACTTTCTTGTTTCAGATAACAAGTTAAGTATATATTTTCTTTTAGACAAGAAAATACCTTTCTTGTTCCTCATTACTTTAACGCTTAGAAAATACTTCGACGACCTTAAATCCTTTGTCTGAAATTGGTGATTAAGAGATTCTTTCAAGAGTATATTCATTTTCATCATTTCCAGTAATAATTATATCGTCTACATAAACCACAAGAATAAGCCCACATGAATTATGTTTATAGAACACCGAGTGGTCAGACTTACTTTTGATCATCCCGAACTTCTCCATTACTTGACTAATTTTTCCGAACCACGCACGAGGACTTTGCTTCAACCCATATAAAGATTTATGAAGACGAAAAACTTTTCCTTTCTCCCTTTGAGCAACAAACCCAGGTGGTTGCTCTATATATGCTTCCTCCTGAAGATCCCATGTAAAAAGGCATTTTTGATATCCAACTAGTGTAGAGGCCAATCATAAGTAGCTGCAATAGAGAGAAATAGTCGGACATATGTTAATTTAGCTACTGGAGAGAAAGTGTCAGAATAGTCTATGCTGTAGGTTTGAGCATAACGCTTGGCCACAAGATGAGCTTTAAGGCGGGCAACAAATCCATCTGAATTAACTTTAACTACAAATACCCATTTGCAGCCAGTAGTTTTTTTTCCTATAGGCAAGCTTACCAAATCCCAAGTACATTAGTATCTAAGGCATTCATTTCATCTATCATTGTAGTATGCTAGCTAGGATGAGGTAAAGCCTCATTAAGAGTACGAGGAGTGGATATATGATCAAGAGAGGTAACAAAGGAGCATGAAAAGATGATAAATCATCATAGGACACAAATGAAGAGATAGGGTAAGTGCATTGTCTTTTACCTTTGCGAAGAGCTATAGGAAGATCAAGGTCACTTGAATTCAGATCTATTTAGGAAGAAGAGATTGATGTAGGACATGAAGCTAGGGAATCTCGCCGTCATGAATACACATGTTGAATTGGAGGCCGTGATGGTGGTGGCAGTGGTGGCGGTGTTGTATTGCCTAAACGCTTATAGGAAATTTGATAAAGTAGTATATAGTCTTCCTCTTCGTGTTCTGAGGTGTCAATGGATGGAAAGAATGGAGTGTTTTCTGCAAAAGTAACCTCAATAGACACAAGATACTTATCACGATGAGGACAGAAACACCGATATCCCTTTTGAACTCGAGAATATCCCAAGAATATACATCTAATGGATTTAGGATCACGTTTAGTGACTTGTGGACATACATCACGGATGAAACAAGTACTACCAAATATCTTAGGTTCAATAGGAAATAATGGCTTTGTGGGAAACAACACTTTATAAGGAGGTTCACCCTTGAGAATAGATGAAGGGAGATGATTGATTAGAAAACAAGCAGTGAGACCGCATAAGCCCAAAACTGTTTAGGAACATGCATTTGAAATAAAAGTGCTCTTGCTGTCTCAAGAAGATGCTTGTTTTTTCTTTCTACCACTCCATTTTGTGATGGTTTATCTACACAAGAAGATTGATGAATAATACCATTTTGGAGCACGAATGTTTGAAACGAGAGAGAAATATTCATTGGCATTATCACTACTTGAAGTGTGTGCTAAGACATTGAATTGTGTTTTGATTTCAGCACAAAAAGCAGAAAAAAGAAAAAACACTTCTGAACGATTTTTCATAAGATAAAGCCAAGTCATACTTGAATAGTCATCCACAAAGGTATAACAAAAAATACTGAAAACCGGTCTTTAGATACAACTAGGCATGGGCCCTATACATCCGAATGGACTAATTCTTCAAAAGGCGGACTAGCTCTTTTACTGTCCTAGGCAAACTAGACAAACGATGATGTTTAGCAAAATGACAAGATTCACAGTCTAGAGTAGAAACATGATTAAATTAAGGATAAACTTTCTTTAACAAAGGTAAAGAGGGATGTCAAAGACGGCAGTGAGCTTCAAAAGGTGTTAGAACACTTGAGCATGCAACAGGACTTGATACTTGTGTATCCAATATATAGAGACCATCGGATTCATGTCCTTTACCAATAATCTTCTTCGTCATAAGATCCTGAAATAGACAATGATCAGGATAAAATGAGATACAACAGTTCATTGTACGAGTAAGTTAACTGATTGATAGTAAGTTAAACGAAAACTCTGGTAAACTCAAACACATAAGATAAGGAAATCCAAGAAGTTGGATTAATTGTGCCAGAGCCTAGGACGTACTACTTAGACCCATTTGCAAGAGTGACATTTGTGGGAGATGCGTATGATTGATAAGTGGAGAAGAGATCGGAGTTACCTATCATGTGATATGTGGCTTCAGAATCAATGACCCATTTGGAAGAGGAGGAAAGGAGACATTGAGTTGGTTTACCTGACTCTGCAATAGCAGATGTATGATGAGATGAAGTCTGCTATACCTCTTGGTATTGGGAGAATTTGGCAAACTCTTCAGCTGAAACTGTGATTGTCTTCGTAGAACTTGGGACAGACTAAGTAGAAGTGATATATGCTAATGGCTTCTTCTGGGTACGATTTTGCAACTTCTTACATGTGTGCTTGGAGTGGCCTGGCTCATGACAGTAATAGCACACCACTCCCCCTAAATTCTGACCTGGATTGCTATTTTCCCATTTTCCATTGGTAGAAGAACGACTTGCTCTTTGACCAACAAGGGCACTGTTAGAATGAGATGGAGTGAATGACATATGTTTTTCTGTGCGAAGTAGTTGAGTGAAGATTTCTTGCAGAGATGAAATCTTAGGGTTAGAGAGAATCTGAGATTTGACTGCATCGTACTCAGGACGAAAACCGGCCAGAAAACTCATTACTGCCATTTGTTCATGTTGATTCTGTTGAACTTTCGCATTAGAGTTAAATGGCAATAATGTATTCAATTCCTCATAGATTTTCTTAAAATTCATAAGATAGTTGGTGAGGGATTGATCGTGTTGTTCAATTCGATAAAAACCTGTGCAAACAGTAGATCTCGAAAACATTCCCTTTTCCTGAATACATAAACTCCAGATAACTTATCAACTCTTTGGTATATTCACAGTGATCAATCAAGTTAATAATCTCGTTATCAATGGAATTTCTAATTTGCAAAAATATCTTGGCATTATCATGCAACCATGCTTGTTTAGTATTATCCTGTCACGCCCCGAGGGTACCCTAGTAGTAGTAGACAAGTCTCACTTGAATACTATTACTAGATTACCTTCAGAGAACGACACGTTTTCAAAATAACAGGATCTTTTAGTTGCTTGATAAGAAATGATAAATACATGTAAGAAATAAATTAGTGAATAAACATTACAGAACTATTACAAACCAAGTAGTTTTCCTGTGGCGCACAACTATTGAAATAGCACTAGATAATCTATTCTAAGAGTATACCACTATTAATCCAAAGTATAACCATAGACTTCCGGCTCCTAAGCTCTTACCGGAGCCATACTCTTGGAATTGACTAACCAGGGTCGTAGGGTAAACCTGAAAAGGCTGTTGGAGTATAAGCGAAACCACAGCTCAGTGAATAACCAGACATACCATACATCACACAAGTTATTAGCAAATCATATGTAATACAAGCATTCAATCATATGCACAGACACAAGCTTGGATGATCTAGAATCCAAACAGGAAAAAGATTTACGCCCTCTTTTTAAGGGTTGAAGAACCATTACTCTATGACCCACCTGCCCAGGCGAGACTAAGTTTACAGGAAAATCAACGATTTCTCGTTTTAGGGTTATCACTTTTAATACAATCAATTAAACTGACCATTTCCTGTATCCACCTCAGAAACTCCCTAAGTATTAATCATTTCAAAGTGATACTACGGGCGGCATTCTTCGGTGCCACTTAGTTCCCGTAGAACCAACGGAACAAAGAAAACCTTGGAAGAACTAACACATTAGAACAACCAAGCGTTAACAGAGAACCGAAATATTAATACGTAGCAGGCTATCATCCCTTATATATGCAATAATGCAGTTCGTGCAATGCATGATCAGATTATTTATTAAGTCAATAGTTCTTATTCAATTTTCGTGGCGATCATACATTACACACAATCATCATTCTATTACTTCACCACATCAATCATTGTATTATCCCTTTTAAAATGATAGCTTAGCAACCATTCAATCAGATCACAATACACTTTCAAACAAACATTAATTTGATTATCTTTGTGTTATGTGTTCAGCTATTTACAAGCACAAACAGTACAGTATGACTGAATTACTCACCAGCTCATACTGATTCAATCGTAATAATCAGCTGGGAGATCTTCTAGTGTATGAAGGTCACCTAGTAAGATGATTAAAGTATTCATCAATATAATATAGATTATATAACTAAATTCTTATATGTGGCTAGTGTCCTAAACTTGATATTTATCAAGTTTTGGTAGTGACTAATACTAATTTTATGTTATTCTATACCGAACTCATTATAGAAAATTATATTTATTTATTATTACTTAGTGTCGTCGTGTTTCTCTTAATTTATCTTGTATAATTATTTTGTTATTTTGAGAAGTCTCATTACTCAGAAATTTAGCTTATTTCAATTTCCATTCTTACTTATTTTATCTATTTAAAACAATTATTTGCTTATATATAAATTTTTATTAACACTTAATGTTTTCTTTTAATTCTAAGGTTTTAAGAATTATCAAATATTAATAAAAATATTCTAAATATCTGTATTTACTTATCTATTTAATGAATTATGTATTATCATATTATATATATATAATATTTTCAGTAGGTTTACTGCATATATATATGTATATATATTCTGTTTATTTCAAAACAAGCTTTCGTAGGAAAATTATGGGTCTACGTCGGCTCAAAGCCGCTGGCTTTGAAACCCAGGTCCCGGTGTTGATTTGGTTTTGCCAATTATTTCTTATCGGTTACCCTGGCTTAAAAGCTATTGGCTTTTAACATACGCCGGTCCTACGCCGCGGGCGTAGAATTCCTAGGTATCCGGCTTTCCTTTGTTTTTACGTGATCATAAATTTTACGTAGCTTCTGGTCAGTATAAGCCGTCTCTAAGCCGCCGGCCTATCCTTGTAAGCCGCCGGCGTTGAATGAATACACTACCAGCTTTGTGGACAGTGTTAGCACTGTTCACATCTTCCTCGATGATCCAATTCATATTTGTTAAATTTTCCACGTTAAAAACTTTCTTAAACCGTTCCTACGTGTTTCTATATCTTATATATTGACATACAACAACTCTTAACACTTCTAAATACATATAATCTTAGATTTCGATCTTACTAAAGTATATTAGGGTTTTGGATTTTTACCTCAGTTGAGCCGATCCGATGAAACTCGAAGTTTATATTTGTGTTGATTATATTCCTATGATTATCAGAAGTCAATTCTAATTCTTAGATTTAAAAGAAAATCATTCGAATTACTTCAACTTACCTTTGAACTCGTTTCCAAGTATTTTTCGTATTATTTTTCTTTTGATCCGAACTTGAGTGATTCGAACGGTTTGATTTCTGTTTTCAGTTGGTTTTGGTTGCTATTTAGGAGTAATTTCGTTCTGGAAAGTTTGAGAAATAATGAAGGTTGTTTGTTTCTTCATTATGAGTATTAAACACATATATATAGAAGAAGGAGAAGAGGGCTTGCGGCTGTGTCTTCTCCGATTTTTGCTCCGAATTTGATACGAATTTTCCTCTCATTTGATCTGTTGTTTTCATGCCATTAATGAGAGGTTGAGTTGGCTTTATTTGATTGGTCATGGAGTTGAATTTTGTTGACTCTTTTTGCATTATTGATGCATAATTTCGGCTCCTCTTCTTCCAGCAATCCAAACCAAATTTCCACCGAAAACTTATATATATATATATATATATATTAGTTATTATTTAACTTAGTTTTAGGATGATTTAGCAAGTTATATAGGTACAAATTAGCCAATATTTGGGAGTTTTTGTACAAAATATGTTTATAAGATTATACAAAATACTTAGATTATCAAACAATACAAATTTAAGTTTTATATATACGTGATTAATTATTTGTTGAATTTTATCTCCCGCGATTAAGCTTTCTTAAGCTCATGCGGTCAATTTTTGTTTTAGGCTCCAATAGCTTAAGAAAACCATAATTAGAACAATAGTGTGATCCAATTATTTATTTGGAGTTTAGATCTTGAGTTATACAACAGTTTATGTTTTCGTTATGTATTTATAATCCTAACGGTTTATCTTTAGATTATCGTTTTCTGTCTATAAGCGTAGTTAATTAGTTTCTTGATATCACACCTGATATAGAGGTTAAACTGTATATATATCTTTAATTTTTAATACCTATCAAGAAATCTTATTAGTAGCTATTAATACTATCTAGGGGTCTTGAATTTAGGGTTTAAATCTAAGTCTAATCTCATTACTACTCATTGTTCTAATCTCGAATCATTGTTAAGTTCAAAAGCAATCATTTAATCTCTATATTTATATTTTCCTATTTAAATCTATTTGTAAAACAAGTTTCGGGTTTGAGACTTAGATTTTCTTTTAATCATATCTTGAATTATTTACTCAAGATATGAAATCTTGTTTTTGGTATCAACTAGGGTTAAAGAAATTCTTTATTTGATTTCTAAATCCTTAACTAGCCAAATTCCATGCATTGATCTATTCTTAGGCTTGATTAGAACCTAAATCTATTAACTAGTTCATACATTCTACTTTAGAGTCGTGTACTATTGTGGAAGATTTCCAGGGTTTACATATCCGTTGGTGGATCACTGGTAAGATTATTTTCTTTCTCAATACTCCGCAAATATATTCCCACAGTTTAACTCCATCCAATAAAATTGTTCCCATTAAGCTTTTGGTCTGTGATCTTAGTTGTTACTGGTATCAGATCAACAACTGTCTTACTGTCTTCGTTACTGGTCATTTTTTTGAAAAATAAATACCGCTACTTCCAAAAAATCAGAATCTTGGATAAAAGAGATATGTTCCAACAATACTGACTAGAATGTTAAAAAATAACTGTGGCCTAAGACAAGTAGCCGAGAGAAAACAGACAGCCAAAACAAACAAGACCAATTCGAGTGCAACTGAGAGGAAGCAGACAGCCAAAACAAACAATACCTAGTTCAAGTGCGCTTCAACAAACAGCCAAAACCAATGATACCCAATGTATGTGTACTTCCCAAGACGAATGATATGACAAAGGAAACCTAGGAGAACAGGAAAAACAACCTTACTAGATGGACGACAAAGCTTGCTGGTGGCGGGGGAGCCTCACGCGCCGTCGAAGAAGGACACCAAAAGCTTGACGCGGCGTGTGTGACTTACAGGCGCGTCGGAAGCTCGTCGGAGTTGGTGGGGTGGTAGATCGGCCGGTGATGTGGCGTCCTAGGTGAGTGGTGAGAGTAGGAATCACACTCAATGGGGTGTGTGAAGAAAACGATCGTTGCTCACTGGGCAATGAAAAAAAAATAATAATAAACTTAGGTTTCAAAGGATTTCAATGGCTCTGATACCATGATGAAAGTAAGAAAATTATGTTTATATTTTTTCTATATATATTTGTACATACATATAGAGATAATTACATAATTTATTTTTATATTTTTATATTTTTTCATCACTGTTAGAATGTTATACCTACCACTATTTTAATTATATAATTTAGGAAATATAACATTCATAAATACAATATTATCTATAACAACAAAGAACCCTAAAAAGGAAGAAACTTGAGTCTTAAACCCTAAAAGACAATTTTTATAGAAAAAGGATAAGCGAACTTTAACAAACCTAGGCTCTGATACCAAACTGATACAAACTCCACCAACTGATGACGGAACCCAATAACAATACGTTTGGAATTACAACCTAAGATCGTCAAAAACGGATGAAACCACGACCCATTGCTTATATGTAAAGCAAGAACCTTAGTATATGTGGAAGACGCCACAACCGAAGATAAAATTTCGATTTATAAGTTAAGATTTGAACGCCACAGTAAATCGATAAGTTCAAGAGAAGTTCGTTCAGGAACTTAAAAAGAAGTTACTCTCAATTGTATTCAAAAGGTAATGTCCTCCAATACAAACCAAAGGATTTCTTATAACTAAACAAAAGAAACCTAAAAGACACACAAATAATTGCTTTTGTCAAAAAACATATGCTAACAACATTTACATTAACTTAGGCGGCCTTTAAAAACAAAATACGAAAAACACGTTCTAGACACATGTACGTTGGCAGTAAGCCGGCGGCATAAACATTGTAAGACGACGGCTTTGAGAGGCAACTTTAAAGAAATTGGTTTTGTATGGTGGCTTATATATTGAAAGCTAGCAGTGTTGAACCGGCTTTGATCCTGATTGTCCCATTTATCATCTTGGTCCATTCCTATGCTGACTTTGAGAATGTTCATCAGTTTAAACTCTTCCTTGGTGGTGTGTACATAGGTTTCCTCATGGACTTCTTGAATTAACTTATTGGGTGCATCCTTAATTCTCTTAGCTCGAGTCCTTGTAGCTGGTCTAGGTGGCGTCTCTAGTGGATCTACTCTCTATCTTCTAGCCATGCCTTTATCATTAGTTCTTTTGAATTACCATAAAAAAAATTCTTTTTTTTTTTTTTGGGTTGAAATTCCTAACAGTTCATGATGAGTCTATTAACAAAAATATAAATTAGTATATAAACCCACATTTGATTATCAGTTACATGCCTTTTGATGTGATTTCTGCTTCATTGATATCATGAATGTCATTAGCCATAAAAATTCTCTCGTGAATGTGCAGTTATTTCTCCAAGTATCAACTGAAGATGTGATTTTTTTTTTTTTTTAATTTAAAAAAAAAGTTGTCAAGCTACATTACTAATTGCAAATTTGCAGGAGTTTTGTCAGATTCCTTGGAGAAAGGAAGACACCAACTTCTGGTGCAAAATACGGTTCACAGGTGGTATAAATTTTCTGGTTGATTGAAGATGATCTCAATGGAGCTGATTTTTCTGTGAAGTGTTTTCTTACCGTGGAATGATGAATATCCTTTTTGTGGGCCAGTTTTCTGAAGCATTTGGCAAGTTTTATGGACAATCAAGGCATGGAATTAACAATGATGGTGTTGAACATTCAAGACGACGTGGAGGTGTTCACGAGAACTGCATAAAGTATATTCACTTGCCTTATGCCTTTTAAAGCGAAATTTTGGGTTTAGTATACATAAATTTCTCACTGAGGCCTTACCATTTAGCCACCTTCCCCATCCCTTCCCCTTTTTAATATGACACCTGGTATTATCATGGCTAGACTTGTATTCATGCCATATCACGTCACTATTAATTATTATAGACATAATCAATCTATATGGCAAATGTGAGGATTGATTGTAATCTTAAAAAATTGTTCTCTTATGAACTTTAATGGTAAGCAGTGGTGGAAGATAGAGGGAGCAACGTGTGGTTGGTGGTCATAGTTAACTACTATGGAAAATGAAGAAAATTACTTTTGCCACATAAAAGAGGAAAACATTTTCCTTGTAACTTTTGCGACCAACTGTCAACTGCTACCTTTGCTGCCTATTACGATATATTTGTAAAAACAGTTAGTTATTATAGCTGCTTTTGATTTCTTAATATTATTTATCAATGGCAAATAGTAGATTAGAATCTGTGCAAAATGACATTTGGATAATTTTTATCTCTAAAATGTAAGCACCATAATTGTGCCTTCAACTGCATTAAATCTGACTAATGTCTTTGTCTTGTTTCCCTGTGACCTAGTTGTATTCTGCCACTTAGGGAGGCAGGGATGTCTTCCACAACCCGTTTCAGTACCTCAGGTTTGCACCATGCCCTACTTTTTTGTCATTCATAATTTAATTCCTTTTTTTTTTCCTCTTTTTCCGGTCTCTTTTTATGAATGCATTCATAATATGACAGGGCTGGATGGCAAAGTGGTAACTTGGGACTTGGAGAATGAGGAAGACTTATTAGAGTACTTATAGGATATTTTCACCCTTTTACATTGTAGAGCCCATATGACCTTGGTATACATTGTATATGGTTTTTGTCTTTTCTTGTAGAGTAGTTGCTAATTTTGCTTGTAAATTCAAATGCCCTGCAGAGGTATCTCAGCACTCTCCACCATCCATTGTCTATGACCTATCAATGGGCTATCTAGTCATTTTCTTTGGATTAGTTCTGATAAATCCCATTTAAAGATCTTTTATCCTCCGATGAACTCAAATATAATATCATCGAAGCAGTCCACAATACGCTGGGTTGTGGTTCGTCTGTATCTTATTGCTTCTAGCTATACAACGTGGTTAGTTGGTGTGTGTGTTTGCTGGTTTTAGCTGAGGAAGACCTTTCTTAAGTGGCCTATTTATACGTAAATATTTGTAAATTGGCTGGCCAAGGGAGATCATACTTGGCTTGGCTTAGATCAGCATGAATGCGTTTAAGAATAGCACCTGTTTATGACATTGTGGTGCTACTCAAGAAAGGTGACTGTGGTAGTCATAGCCTCATCAGGCGGAATGAAGGGCAAATAGGAAAGGGTATTCAGTTGCGATTTCATATTTCTCTGATCACCATGTCCATTTTCGTCCCTTGTTCGCTTCAATAAATTTCATCATCATAGTCCTAGAAATGTTGCGTTGGGGCTGATTACTGAAAACAATTTTTTGATTTCTGGCGTAAGCCCTATGGCTGGGATGTTCATATGGCATTATGATGAATTGGTCTATTTGGTTTATCGTGTTCAAGTTATTTTGGTATTTTACTTTTAAATATTATTTGTAAAAAATATGTATAAATGAAAAACACATTTTTATTTATAAATAGATCAAATAAAATTAGATACATGTAAGATGTAAATTCAGATTAGATATAGATACAAATAAGATGTAGATGAAAATCAGATAATCTAAATAGATCCTTAAATGATAAAACGAGACATAGTAATGGACAACTAAATGATAAACGGGACTGAGTGAAAGAAGAGAGGAGAATCTCATTTTCTATTAAAGTAAGTTTTTCTTTTCTTTTTTTTTTTTTAAATTTTTTCCTTCTTTCCCCTCCACCATCCTAAACATAATATGAAAGAATTGCGTAAGGGGCCACATGGATGAAGTAACCATAAGGATTAGTCTAGAGCAATTACTTTAGAAATAAAATGTCATTTAGGTAAATTTATCTTTCCATAGGCTATAGAGACATCTATTCTATAGGTACTTATTTAAAAATTAAAAATCAAGATATATTATAGGTACTTATTTATAACTACAAGTTGTATATATGGACTATGGTATGCTTCATGGAACTTGTGATTTTAGTCTGACTGGTCTCATGGCCTTATAGATTCAATATTTGCCCTTGTATTATAGTTGTACATATACATATATCTATTGCATTTAACGATATATTTGATAGAGGTTAAAGAGAGAGAATCTAGGTTGGACTCTTATGCATAGTAGGCCTACAGAATGGAACATAGTTAGTGGTATACAAGGGTTAGGCTGGCATGACCACTCTAATGTTTAAGTTAACATTATCATGATCCTAATAGGGTCTAATAGGATTATCTTGAAGTCATCATACCACGTGTGCACCCACAATGAGAACCATCTTGTAAGTCAAAGATTACAAGACTATTTATTTGTTAACTTCTCATACATTGATCATACAAATACATATAATACTATTATTGAAACATAACTATGGAATCCAATTTTCCACATCTTACTAAGATCACAGAGAATCGGTATCCCTTACCAAATAGTAAAAATGGGGTTTTAACCTATAAAATACAAAGTCTCAAATGTTTGTACTATTTATCTAACTTATATTCTAAGTTCACCGTGATCTATCTTTCTAACTTTAATGAGTTTGATGGAGGAGTTCTCTTCACATATTCCTAGCCCTTTCCCAACAAGTATAATTCCTGCATAAAAACTATTGGGGGCGAGCGAAACCACAGCTCAGTGAGATAACCTGGTCAGACTACACATCAAGTAATAACAAACAAGTTTAATTAGTAAGCATATGCAATGTAACAATCAATCATATGCACAAGTACAGGCTTGGATAACCTCGAATCCAAACAGGATGTAGATTTATGTCCTCTCATCGGGGTTGAAGGAACCTAGTTGAGGAACTCTGCCTCATGACTCATCCGCTTAGGAGAATCAGAGAACCAAGGGAGAACCGTTTTACTCATATCCTTGGAACAAAGAAACTCCACTAAATTTTATTCATTTCATGCTAAAACCACGGGCGATATTCTTTCATTTGCCAGTTAGTTCCCGTGGAACCGAACAGAACAAAGAAAACCTTATGTAGAACTAGGAAATTTACATCTAGAAAAACCAAGCGTTAATAGAGAACCGAAACACTAACACGTAGCGGGCTATCACGCCTTTATGCAATATTGCAATTTATGCAATGCATGACCACATTTAAAGACCATATAGCATTATGTTAGTTTATTAGGTGACTAGACAATTCACAGACAAGCATCAACATGTTTCAAACATTATATATCATACAATTTGATTATCACTTCAAATAACATAGTTTGACATTCAATCAAGCCCCATACAACATACATTACTCCCATCCTCGCATACAGAAGAGTTTTAATATGTTATTTCATATGTACTAAACTTACAAGCACAATCAATGTGATAAGATCAAAGGTACTCACCTGTCATCCTTGCTTATTATTGTACTATTCTACAAGGAAACGCAAGGTCTGATTTGTATTCCCTAGGAATTGAAATGACAGATATTCGTTACTATGCTGTCATTTACATTACAACTTTGATTGTGTCTTATGTGTCTTACACTCGAGTTTTATTACACTTGGTTTAAATTTAGATATGGATTTTAAATTCGTAAAGACTAGGTTTCTCTGGTTAAGTTATCAAATCCAAATAAACTCATTTTTCTTAAGGAAATGCCCTAAATGATTTCAATTATTGAGTGAAATCTCAATTTAAGTCTATTGTACTCATTTTAATTTTATTTTTAGTGTATAAATAAGTGTTGGAAAGCTTATTGAACATAGTTCTCAATTATATATTTTATTTATTTCTACACATGCTATATTAAGGGCCTAGAAGATGTCTTTTGTTGCTTTGTATTTTAGTTTTCTTTCCAAGTTCATTTCCTTGTTTTATGTATAGAGATTATTCTTAACTTAGGTTCATTATTCCTCTTTTGGTCGAATTCATCTATTATCATTTAGTTTCATCGTGTTTCTGTTGGTTTTATTTTAGATATTTATCTTTAGTAAATGGGATTGCGTTAACTATTATTTTTATGATCTTTATTAATCTACACTTTGTATCCTTGTTATCCTATGTATGACAAAATTCATGTCTGTATTTCCTAGAGTATTTCTTAAGTTTAATTTCTTAATCACAACCTATATCATCATATTAGCTAGTTTGTTCTTGAATTACCTAAATTTAGCCTTGTAGACTTTAACTTATATATACATGCAGGACATATATGAATTTTCAGAAATATGTTCTTGAATGGACTTCCAATCTAAATCATCATCTATTCATTTAATATTTTGATGGCTTAAATCGTAATTTTAAAGCCGAATATTTTCTTATATGAGTCAAGAAGTACACTTTAGCTTGTATAGATAGTTCTTGAATTAATCCTGATTCTAGGTTAAATCAATATGAGCTCAACAATCATTTGAATCATAACAACTTTGATCTTGAAACTCTAACTTTCTAGGTGTGTAATGACCATAGAGTATACATTTAAGCATACTTGTGAGTTTAATTATAAGACTGTTCCTCTTAAGTACTTACAGGACCGAAACGTGTCATAGTGATGCATCTAGGGTTTTTATTGTTTTGCTCCTTAATCTCATTTATACTCTTTGAAGTTCATCTTTTTGCATGTAAAATACTTTATTATAACTCATGGTATATCTAAACCCTAGCATAACCGAAATATGAATTAAGCATGTACAAGTTTATATCAATTAGTGTGTTCTTAAATTTAGTTTTGGAAATCCTATCTTTCTTAAGCTCCTACGATGTAAAGGTATATATGCATTTGTATTGTCAAATTTTATCTCCTTTCTTTAACTTAAGCACATAAATAGTTATTTGAAACATGAATAATCACAAAAGCTTGCGTTGAAGGTCATGTAGAAAGGAATTTAGGATCAACGGCTTCTATAAACCCATGTAGGTCAAGGTGTAGAAGCTTTATTACGCGAATATTTCTCTATTCAAGTTATAATCAATTTTTCTTACTAATTTAATCTATTTCTATATGTTCCAAAGTTAAAACTCGATGCTAGCCTTTTATCTTGTCCAAATATGTGTCAATCTCAATTATTTCTAGTTTATCCTTATAATCCTCACCAACTTCTTAATTATACTTGCTAGCATGTGAAATTGAATTTAAATTAGCAAAACTGTGTTATTAACTTCTTAAATCGAGACATATATAAACATATATTTAAATCTCCATTTTACTACTTCACTTGAACGTTAAACATCTCTAAATTAGACAATCCTAATCTATGCCATTTACTACATTTAATTCAAATTTTGTAGGAGTGTCTTCTTGAATAAATGAAATCATTATGCTAATGCTTCGTTTATGCCTATGAAAATTCCAGTAACTCTTTGTTGGTTTCCTTCTATAAAACATAAGTAAATATTTCACAAGACAATGGAGATGCTTTCTTAATAAATTTCATATGTTTATGTTTTAAAGGTTAATAATGTATATAGAATAAATATTTTATATTATCAAATAGATATTGATGAGTATACAAACAAATTATTAATTGATTCAAGAAATTAATATTAAGAATTATTTTTAAATCTCAAATGTCAAAAAGGTTGTTTTTAGCTAATATCTAGTGTTATATATTTGTGCGATTAATTAATATTAGGGCTTATCTACCTGATTAAGGTTTAGGGTTCTAAAGACAAAATTAGGCTTTTAGGCTATATAGGATTAGAATATTCTAACTTTTATGTTAATGAAATCAGAAATTTTTATTTGGGCTTTAAATTTGTAAATTTTGAAGTTATTGATTCAATTAGGTATATTTCAACCCAGCGATTTATCCTTAAATTTCTATTTACTAATAAATGGACTCTAGAAATTAAATCATCAATGTTATATGATCAATTTTCTACTATCTAGTGTTTTATTTATCAATTTATTATCCATTTGATAAGTGAAATGTAATATCAACTAGTCAAAATATACATTAGCATGACATAAGGTTATATCATTATAAATATATATACATGTAAATATATATTTGCAGTAAATGTTAACATATGAATTCCTAATATTATAAAAATTTCTTCGTTCTATATCATATTTGTGAAATTTTAGAGTGATTGAAACCTTACCTTATGTGGTCTTGAATTGTGATCTTGAATTGAAGAGCGCATCACCACGATCACAACACCACTTTCAAAATTGAAATCGATTGTAATATATGAAAGATATGGGCTTTTGAAGTTTATAGGAGCTTTTAGTTTTCTTTTTATTATTATATTTCTTTCTTTTCTTCTTTTCTCTTCTTTCTCTTGGTTCCTCCCCCTTTCTGAATCAAAGGAGGTTTTTTTTTTTTTTCCTCTTCTTCTCCACAGGAACAAGATTTTTATTTTTTTATTTTTATTTCCTTGCCTTCTCAATAAAGGCTTTTTGAGAGAGAGAGAGAGAGAAAAGAAAAGAGAAAAAGAAGAAAGAGAGAGACGTGAGAGGAAGAGAATAAGTAGGCTGTATTTATAGATAGAATTTAGCTTGAAGAACAAGTGGATTTGTTTTGCTTGTCTGAAAAATTTATTTTCCTAGGTCTAATTAATACGTATGATAAATACTCATTCGATAATATTTTTAGATAAAAACTTACATATTTACTATATTAAATATTCTGGACACTATGGTATACTTAAAATTTTTAATTTAAGACTTTCATTTTTCAGCTTTAATATGTGTTATTATGAATTATAATTTATCCTTTTAGGGTTTAAATTATTAGTATTTTGATATTTTATGACCTAATTAATAATTAAATTATCCTTAATTTGACTTTATTTATATTTTACTATTGTATATTTATAGGGTTTAGCTTTTATTTGTAACTTTTGAATTATTCTTAAGATCTAATTCACTATCATACTTATTGTTCTCTGTCTTTATTTTATATATTAACCATTATCATTTTTATATCTTTTTGAGAACGTTTCTTTGGTATAAAACTTGTATATATACACATATTTTATTTAAGGTCTAAATTTACAGATATTGATCTGTTTTTAATCCTATTGCGTATTTTTCAATTAGTAATTCATTTCTAAATTATCACTTTCTAACCAATAGGCTTTTACAATTAGTCATTTCATTTTATACTTGAAATCTAAGGCTATCTATGTTTACTTGTTGAGTTATCGACTCGTGTTATGAAATCTTGTCTTTTATTGCGTAGGAATTTATTTATCTTGATTGTTGATGAGTTTAAATTTTCTAGTGCTACTTTAGGGTTTAAAATACTTAAAACAACTCATAACCATTATATCCTCATCTAATATATAGAATTTATTTTCAATTATTGAATTTAAGGTAAATTTTTTTTAGGTTTATAACAACAAGCAATTTAATTATCAATGATCGATTATCCAAGGTTATGGAAGTTATATTGTGTGTTCTGATTTTATTGGTAAGGATTCTAATCTTCCTAACTATAAAATTAGTCACACTTTAATATTTTTAAATTGCAAAAAATTGGGAGTGATCTTTGCGACTTTCTCAAAGTTCTTCAAAATTATAAATTATATTTTTAGTAATTATAATATTGTCACGCCCCGAGGGTACCCCTAGTAGTAGTAAATAAGTCACACTTGAATACTATTACTAGATTACCTTCAGAAAATGATAGGTTTTCAAAACAACAGGATCTTTTTAGTTTCTTGATAAGAAATAACTAATAATGAAAGAAATAACTTAGTGAATAAACATTACAGAACTATTACAAACCAAATAGTCTTACTGTAGTACACAACTAGATAATCTATTCTAATAGTACATAACCATTAACCAAAAATATAACCGTAGATTTCCAGCTCCTAAGCTCTTACCGGAGCCATACACCCGGAAGTGACTAACCAGGGTCGTAAAGTAAACCTGAAAAGACTGTTGGAGTATGAGCGAAACTACAACTCAGTGAATAACCAGACATACCATACAACACACAAGTTATTAGCAAATCATATGCAATGCCAGCACTCAACCATATGCACAGATACAAGCTTAGATGATCTAGAATCCAAACAGGAAAAATATTTACCGCCTCTTTTTAAGGGTTGAAGAACCATACTCCATGACCCACCTGCCTAGGAGAGACTAAGTACACAGGAGAATCAACGATTTCTCATTTAGGGTTATCACTTTGTATATAATCGATTAAACTGCCATCTTCGTGCAATCCCCTTAGAAACTCCCTAAGTATTAAACCATTTCAAAGCTATACGGGCGGCGTTCTTCGTGCCACTTAGTTCCCATAAACCGACGGAACAAAGAATACATTGGAAGAACTAACAAATTAGAACAACCAAGCATAAACAGAAACCCAAAATATTAATATGTAGCGGGCTGTCACCCCAATATATATGCAATAATGTAATTCGTGCAATGCATGATCGGGTTATTTTGTTAAGTCAATAATTCTTAATTAAGTTCATGGTGACCATATATTACATACAATCATCATTATACTACTTCACAACCAATCAAATAATTGCATTATCCGCTTTTGTAAGGATATCTTAACAATCATACAATCAGATCACAACATACTTTCAACAAGACAATCGTTTAATTATCTTTGCATTACATATTCAACTACTTACAAGCACAAACAGTATAATATGACTGATTACTCACCTGCTCATATTGACTCAATCGTAATAAATCAGCTGGTAGAATCCTCTAGTGTATCAAAGTCACTATTTAAGATGAATAAAGTATTCATCAATATAGATTATAAAATTAAATTCCTATATGTGGCTAGTGTCTTAGACTCGATATTTATCAAGTTTTGTAGTGATTATTACAAATTTTTACGTTATTCTATACTGATCTCAATAAAAAAAAATTATAGTTTATTTTTATTACTTGAGTGTCGTCGTGTTTCTCCTAATTATCTTCCTATAATTATTTTGTTATTTTTAGAAGCATATTACTCGAAAATTTAGCTTATTTCAATTTTCATTCTTACCTAATTTATCTATTTTAAAACAAATATTTGACGAGTTATAACTTTATTAACTCTAAAACATTTTTTCCTTAATCTAGGGTTTTAAGAATTATTAGATATTAATCTAAATATTTTAATTTTTATTAACTTATCTATGTAATAAATCTATATTGTTATATTATATATATATATATATAATATACTCAGTAGACTTATGATATATATATATATATATTATATATATAAGTTTTGTTTATTTCCAAAATAAGCTTTCGTCGAAGAAATTTGGGTATACGCCGGCTCAAAGCCGCCGGCCTTCAAACCCAGGTGCAGGTGTAGATATGGTTTCGAAAATTATTTCATAAGAGTTGCACCGGCTTTGAAAGCTATCAGCTTTCAACATACGTCGGCCCTAAGCCGTCGGCGTATATTTCCAGGTAGCCGGCTTACACTCATCTTTACGTGAATAATAAACTTTACGTAGCTTCTGATCAGTGTAGGCCGTCTCTACACCGCAACCTATCCTTGTAAGCCACTGGCGTTGAGCGATTACACTGCTGGTTTTGAGACAGTGTTGGTACTGTTCATCATCTTCCTCACTGATCCGATTCATGTTCTTTAAATTTTCCACGTTTAAAAAATTACTAAATCGTTTGTAAATGTTTATATACTTATACATAGCCAAACAACAACTCCTACACTTCTACAAACAATATACTTAATCTCGATCTATGAAAGTGAACTAAGGTTTCGGAGTTTTACACGTTTGAGCTCGTCCGACGAAATTCGAAGCTGTAGTTGTTTCATTACTTCCAAAGATTATTAGAAGTCGGTTATAATGCTTAGATTTGAAAGAAAATCATTTGAACTTCATCAACTTACCTTTGAACTCGTATCCAAGGGTTTTCGGTATTATTTTTCTTTTGATTCGAACTTGAGTATTTGCTTTGTTCGATTCTGTTTCCAGTTCGTTTTAGTGGCTATGGGGGAGTGGATTCGTTCTGGAAGGTTTGAGAATTAATGAGGATTGTTTGTTCTCCCTTATAAGCTTTGAAAATAATATATATATATATATAGAAGAAGAAAGAAGAGAAGTTGCGGCTGCATTTCCCTCCGATTTTCCTCCGATTTTGGCTGCATTTCATCTGTTATTTCATTGCAATTAATGTTAGGTTAAGTTGGCATTGTTCCATTGGTCCTTGGGTTGCTTTTGTTGAAAAAATTTGGTGAATTATTGATGGATTTCGGCTCTCTCTCCTTCCCGTATCTTTCCCAGCCGAATGCACTGAATTCATATATATATATATATATTAGTTAATTATTAATTGAGGTTTAAGATAATTAACGAGTTATACGTTACAATTTAGCTAATATTTGAGAGTTTTGTATAAAAACATGTTTATAGGAGTATACAAAACACTTAGATTATCAATAATAAAATTTTAGGTTTATATATACGTAGTTGATTAATTGTATAATTTATCTCCGCGATTAAGATTTCTTAAGCTCATTAGGTCAATTTTTGTTTTAGGCTTCATAGCTTAAGAAACTCGAATTAGAACAATAGTGTGATTTGATTATTTATTTGGAGTTCAGATTTTGAGTTATACAACAGTTTATATTTTCGTTGTGTATTTATAATCCTAACGGTTTATCTTTGGGTCATCGTTTTCTGTCTATAAGTGTAGATAATTATTTACTTAATATCGTATTTGATATAGAGGCTAGACTATATTTATATCTTTAGTTTTGAAACTCGTCATGAAAATCTTATTAGTAGCTAGTAATACTATCTAGGGATCCTGATTTATGGTTTAAGTTTGAGTCTAAGCTCATTACTACTCGTTATTCTAATCTCGAATCATTGTGGAGTTCAAAATCAATTATTTAATGTCTATATTTATATTTTTCTATTTAAATCTATTTGTATATCAAGTTTCGGGTTTAGATTTTAGATTTTCTATTAATCATATCCTGAATTATCAATTCAAGATACGAAATCTCGTTTTTGGTATCAACTAGGTTTAAAGAAACTCTTTATTCTAATTCCAAATCCTTTATCTAACCAAAATCTATGTATTGTTCTATTCTTAGACTTCAATTAGAATCTAAATCTATTATCTAGTTCATATAATCTATTGTAAGGTCGTATACTAATGTGGAAAATTTCCGGGGTTTATAAATATTTAAGTTGTGTATATTTAGGGGGTTTACAAACATGCATGTCAATTCAAGAGTTAATGGATGTAGGAAGAGAGAGTTCAACTAGGGTGCAAATTAATTAAGTTGATTCACAAACTATTTGAGTCTAGCTTGATATTTACTCAAATTTAATTCGAAAATAGTCGAGTCGAATTTAAACTCAAGCTACTCGAATAGTTTATTGAATTGGGCTTGAACTTTATATGTTTAGCTTGATTAGTTTGCAAGCCTAATTGAGTTTTTTATTGGACTTAAGTCAAGTATAAATATTAATCGAATTTGAATCAAGTTTAAGTATTAATATTATTTTAATTAGAATTAATAACATATTTGATAATAAGTCAAGCCTAAATAAACTCTATCGAGTCAAATTTGAGATTGTATAATGTTAATTTGAGTTCAACTCAAGCTTAAAATTTTAAGCTATGTTGAATTTGAACCAAGCTCAAGCTTTGAAATTTCAAGTTGAAATTCGAGCCCAGCATTATACCGCCTCAACTTGGCTCATTTGCAATCCTAGTCTAGATGACATTATTATTCTTGTAGAGTGGAGGGAGATTTACAACTAGTATATCCATGACGATTGGGTGCGTCTTAAGATCATGGGGAAGTAAGTAGTTGACAACAATTATGGTAGATGTAGGTAGACCTACTAATCCACATTCACAAATGTCAAGTCCGAGCGAGGAGGGTATGCCAAAAGATGCTAGGCAAGTTGCTGACTAAGTGTTGCAAGGGTCAATTGGTATAAATGTAATGGTTGTGCTATGGGTGTATTGGAGGCTTATATGCATGTAAAAAGGGTTGGGTGTAAGTCATGTGGGCTTCCCCAGCGTTACCACTTCACAGTATCATCGCCCTCATCTGTGGGCCCCAGAGTCCTTACAGGGAAGACTCTCTTGCGCACAGCCTTTTGGGGACCACTGCTACACATGGCGTGAAGGATTGAAAGAAGACGCCTATAACTGGTGGCGTGAGGCTAGAGGCAAGATTCAGGGGCTGCTTACATGGGAGAGATTTAAAGAGGCCTTTTTCTTAGAGTACTTCACAGCTTCTACTCGGGAGCAAATGATTTCAGACTGGCTTAGACTAAGGCAGGGCAGTAAGACAGTGGATGAGTACGAAGCTGAATTCAACCGACTGTTGCGGTTTGCTGGTGTTGGTTATAGGGAAGATGAGACCATGAAGATGCAGAAGTTTCAGGAGGGTCTGAATCCTGATTTGAGGATGGCTGTTAAGAATTTTGAGTTGACCACCTTATCTGCAGTCGCTCATAAGGCTAAGGTTATTGAGCAGAACAAGAAGGATTGCAGTTCCCAATTGGACAGGCAGGCTAAGTTTTTAGGCAAGAGGCCCTTTTCTTCTTCTTTTGCCCCCAGAGTTCAGGGGAAGGGTGCTAAGAGTTTTAAGAAGACTTCCGGCTTTCAGAGTTCCGGTAAAAAGCCTAAGTATGACAAGAAGCCTGATCAGGTGGAGAAGCCTTCTCAGAGATTTCCTGACCCCAGTGTGGGAGATGCTTTGGACCACACGATGTTTCAGCTTGTAAGTGGATACCAGGAGCTTGCTTCGCTTGTGGAAAGACAGGACATAAAGCCTCTGAGTGTAAGAACAAGGTTCTGAAGCCTATCTTTTGCATTACTTGTAAGCAGAGAGGTCATCATCAGTCGGAATGTAAGGAGAAGCCTAAGGGTTATAGCAGTGGCAATGGATCAAGCTATGGGAAAGGAAAAGCAGTGGCTAGAGTGTTTTCCCTCCAGCATGAGGAGTTGCCTACCGTTGACACCCTTGCAGGTACTTTATTAGTTTCTGCATGTGATGCTTATTGCTTAGTAGATACGGGTGCGACTCATTCTTGCATATCTGAAGAGTTTATGAGGTCTTGTGGTTTGAATGCTGATCTGTTATCTGATGCCTCCTTGTGTGTTAGTACACCTCTTGGTAGTGGTACAGTGTTAGGAAAAGTTTGTAAGAATGTTGATGTAATGCTATCTGATGTACTCCTACCGGTTGATATGCTTGTACTACCTATATCTGATTTTGATGTAATTCTTGGTATGAACTGGTTAAATCAGTATAGGGTTGTAATAGATTGTGCTAGAGCTGTTTTAAGTTTCAATCTAGAAGGTAGGGAGTTCAGTTGTGAGTTGTTGAGACAAAGACCCCCGTTTATGCCTTCGATGGAGCTTTGGGAGAGACCCCGGTTAGCAGCTTTATCTGTTGGTGAAGAGGAGTTGAAGCTTGACTCGGTCCCGATAGCAAGAGATTATGCGGATGTGTTTCCAGACGATTTACCTGGTTTACCCCCAGACCGGAAATCGAGTTTGGAATCGACCTTATGCCAGGTACCGCTCCAATCGCCAAACAAGCTTACCGTATGGCACCTGCCGAGCTTCGAGAGTTGCAGAAGCAGATCGATGAGCTGAAAGACAAAGGTTTATATCCAAGTATTTCTCCTTGGGGAGCACCGGTTCTTTTTGTAAAGAAGAAGGACGGAAGCATGAGACTCTGTATAGACTATAGAGAGTTGAATCAAGTGACGATCAAGAATCGATATCCGTTGCCGAGAATTGACGATCTCTTCGATCAGTTGAGCAGTGCAGCTGTTTTCTCTAAGATCGACTTAAGATCCGGATATCATCAGTTGAAAATACGACCGCAGGATGTACCTAAGACTGCGTTTCGTACGAGGTATGGACACTACGAGTTCCTGGTTATGCCTTTCGGCTTGACTAATGCACCTGCAGTGTTCATGGATTTGATGAATAGAGTGTTCAGCGACTACTTGGACAAGTTCGTCATAGTCTTCATCGACGACATCCTGGTCTACTCTAAGGATCGGAAGGAACATGAAAGACACCTGAAGATGGTTCTGACAAGGTTACGAGAAAGAAAGCTTTATGCTAAGTTCATCAAATGCCAGTTTTGGTTGGAAGAAGTAGCTTTTCTGGGCATGTTGTAAGTAAAGAAGGAGTCTCAGTTGATCCAGAAAAGATAAAAGCCATAACGGAGTGGCAAAGGCCGACAAGTATAACAGAGATCCGGAGTTTTCTTGGACTTGCTGGATATTACAGACGGTTTGTCGAAGGGTTTTCCAAGTTAGCAGCTCCGATGACCAGACTTACTCAAAAGAACGTCAAGTTTGAATGGTCTGAGAAGTGTGAGAGAAGCTTTCAAGAGTTAAAGGATCGCCTAGTTTCGGCGCCAATCCTAGCTTTGCCAGTCAGTGGCAAGGAGTTCACAGTTTACAGTGACGCTTCTATCCAAGGTTTGGGATGTGTACTTATGCAAGAAGGAAGGGTAATAGCTTATGCCTCGAGACAGTTAAAGCCACATGAGAAGAATTACCCGTTCACGACCTGGAGTTGGCAGCGGTTGTGTTAGCTCTTAAGCTTTGGAGACACTATCTGTTCGGTGAGAAGTGTAAGATCTATACCGACCATAAAGTCTCAAGTATATCCTTACTCAGAAGGAACTGAACATGAGACAACGACGTTGGCTTGAGTTAATTAAGGATTACGACCTTGAGATTCTTTACCACCCGGGCAAAGCAAATGTTGTAGCGGATGCCTTAAGTCGGAAAAAGCAGATGAATGTAGCAGCTTTGGTCACGACTCAGAAAGAGATAGTAGAGGATCTACGACGGATGGATATAGAGGTTGTTATAGGAAGTGTTGAGGCTCGCTTGGCCAGTTTGACAATACAGCCTGATCTTCAAAGTCGAATCAAGGCAGTTCAGTTAAGCAGTCGGGAAAGGGATCAGATCTTGACAACTATGAAACGTAGCGAGATGACAGCTCTCGTATGGATGAAGACGGTGTTATTCGTCATGGTGATAGGTTATGGGTTCCAACTGAAGAAGGTTTAAGAAAAGAAGTTATGAAAGAAGCACATTCGTCTACCTTTTCGGTACATCCAGGTAGTACGAAAATGTATAAGGATCTTAAACAGCACTTTTGGTGGAACAACATGAAGCGAGACGTTGCGAGTATGTTTCGAAGTGCATGACTTGCCAACAGGTTCGGATTGAGCACCAAAGGCCAGGAGGTGAGTTACAGCCTTTACCGTACCTGAATGGAAATGGCAGAGTGTGACGATGGATTTCGTTTCAGCACTACCCAGGACGCCATCAAGGCATGAGGTAGTTTGGGTGATAGTGGATCGATTACCAAATCGGCTCACTTTATACCGTTGAGAGTTGGATGTTCCTTATCTAAGTTGGCAGATATCTATGTGAAGGAAATAGTCAGACTGCATGGAGTTCCAGTTGAGATCACTTCGGATCGAGATCCACGATTTGTTAGCCGATTCTGGCAAAGTTTACATGAGGCCTTGGGTACTAGGTTACAGTTCAGTACCGCCTTCCACCCACAGACAGACGGACAGTCAGAGCGCACTATTCAGATACTTGAGGATATGCTTCGGGCTTGTGCTCTAGACTTCGGTGGTAGATGGGATGATCACTTGTACCTGGTAGAGTTCGCCTACAATAACAGTTATCAGGCAACTATCCAGATGGCACCTTTTGAAGTTGTATGGGCGGAAATGCAGATCGTCGTTGCACTGGGATGATGTGGGAGAACGAGTTCTTCTAGGTCCAGATCTTGTGCAACAAGCTGTTGATAAGATACAAGTTGTGAAGCAGAGAATGAAAGCAGCCCAGGATCGATATAAGAGTTATGCGGATCTGAGGCGACGACCTTTAGAGTTCGAGGTCGGTGACCATGTTTTCCTTCGTGTGTCGCCTACCAAAGGAGTATACCGGTTTGGAGTCAGAGGGAAGTTGAGTCCCAGGTATATTGGACCATACCAGATTCTTGAGAGAATTGGACCAGTGGCATACCGGTTGGCACTTCCACCTAATCTATCTGGGGTACACGATGTGTTTCACGTGTCTCAGTTACGGAAGTGTTTAGCAGATCCTGATGCAGTTGTTGAAACACACCAACCGGAGGTTCAGCCGAATCTTACAATTGCAGAGCATCCAGTGAGGATCTTGGATCGTGCTGAGAAAGCTTTAAGAAGAAAGGTGATACCTTATGTGAAAGTGTTGTGGAGTGGTCATACTGAACGTGAGGCCACCTGGGAGACGGAAGAATCTATGAGACGGAAATATCCTGAGCTTCTTCGAGTAAACAGGTCAGTTTCGAGGACGAAACTTTTCTTAAGGGGGGAGGGATGAAAAACCCTAAAAATAAGATGTAATTAAAAAAAAAAGGAAAGAAAGGAATTAGCTTGAAAATATGGAAAAAAAAAATTAAAACTTTTCAGTAAAGTGTAGAAACTAGTGGGTCAAGTTCAAACCTCTGAGTAGTTGAACTTTTAGTTGAGTAATTAACTTAATTAATTTAATTGAGTTAGAAATTGGATCATTATGTGTTAGAGATCACTCAATTCCATTCTAAACTCCTTGATTATTCAATTTCATATATTTTTTCATCAAAACAATTCTAGTTAGTTGATTGAAATCCTAACTAGACTCTTAAATTCAATAATTCCTTCTAAAGTCCTAAATCAAGGTTAATTAGTGTAAAATCATTAATTAACATTCCTAAATCCCAAAGGATTATTTAAAATACCTAAATTATCTTCTAAAATGTTTTCTCAAACCCTCACATGCTTAAGAACCCACTTACTCACTCACATGCTTCAAGATTTAATCCTAGCCTCTCATCTAATCTCTAACCTAATGCCACTATCTATAAAAGCTTCTTTATTTGGCAAAACCCTAACCCTACCACACACAAATCCACAAGCCACACTCCTATGGTCAGTTGCCTCCACAAACCAAAAATGTCATTTTTATTTCATCTTACACACTTGAGAGAAACCTAGGACAAATCTCTAGTCATATACCTTTGATCTTTACCAAAAATGGTTCTTTTATTCATCTAAACACATCCAAACTTCCAGCAACCTTACATAGCTGATCAAAGAGTGAAATCAACATAAAATAACCCCCATTTAGCAAGGAAAAGCCCAGGGCACAAAGAGGGAAATCTTCATCAAATTTAATTTGAAGTAGTGGTTGTGTATTGAAGTTTAACTTAATTTTAAGAGTATTAGGTAAGTAAACTTTGATTCTTTGATTGATTATGTTTTTATTTGATTTAAGATTTGAAAAACACTTAATGAACCTCTCGAACACTTGCTGCACGTGTAAGATATATATGTATATGATGATATATTTTGATGATTTTTGGATAATCATGTTAGATTTAGGTGTTAATGATGTTATAGTGAAGTATATTGCATATAATCATCTTATATATGTTGAATCCTTAATATATATTGATTATCACTTGATGAGCATGTATTTATAATATGAATAACCTGCTGTACATATTTAGAAATTCATGTTATGGATGTTCCATGTTGATATCTTTCATTGATTCATGTTAAAAATGAAGTTATATGATGATTTGAGCCTAAACTTGATGATTTTAACTTGTGTTATGATAGGATTATGATTAATCATGATTATTGACATATTTAGTATCATGTTTAGGTGTGATATTATGTTAATGGTATTCTGATCACGTTGTGAGCCAAGTTATGTGTTTTAAACTTGTATTTGGGCTATGTTCTGAAATTCCTGTTTTCCCCTGTTTAAAATCCGATTTTAAAAATAGTTTTAGCATAGTAAATGAGATTTAAAAACCGTGAAATTTTACAGGATTTTATTTCATTAAAATTAGTATAATTTAGGCTCAAGAATCACTTAAAAAGGTTAAGAATTGATGGAGTTATTAGTTGTGCAATAAAACATACCACCCAGTGGATTCTGTTTTGTTCCTGTTAGTTAGCCCAACTTCAAATTATCATAACTCATCCCATACAGATTATTATCACTTGAATTAGGTACCAATAGAAATCTATGAGTCTAGTTTCTAACCCAACTGGAACCACTCAAAAATTCGTTCGGATGGCCCAGATATGCCCATTTTAGTAAAGTATGCGCAATCTGACTTTCAGGGAAAAATTGGACAGATTTGGTCCTTTGTGAAAAACGAATTCTTAAAAATAGTTATTGGGCTCTAAAAATCATACAAAAATTCATGGAAGTATTTTTATTGATTATCTTTCAAAAGAAATTTATTTTACAGAAATCCGATATGATTTAGGGGCCCAAATAGCTAAAATGTGAGGATATACCATACTTTATGATGGGCTGGAACTATAGAGTAGTTTTTGGGCTTACAATCAAACCTAAATATTTTGTATCAATCTGAACCTATTCTAATATGGGCCTATCCATATCATATCAAGGTCCATATCCCTTAAAAATAAATCTAAAAATCAAACCCATGACTTTAGCTTAAACCCCATGGGTTTAAAATATAAAAATGAGGTCCATTACCCACTTTTACTCCAAGTGGACCTTACACCCAATACTTTAAGCACATCATCTAAGCTCCAAGAGTATTGACTCTTAATGGGTCCATATACATTTCATGGGCCTTATAGCTTAAATTATAACTTAGTTACTTATTGGGCCTAATAGGTTCACTCAAGGCCTAATATTCCTAAATAAGACATAATTCTAATCTTTTGGGCTTATCACATATATTTAGGTCCAATAACTTAATTAAACTCCTAATTGGACCAGTCCAATCATGAAGCCCAATTTAATTCTAAGCTTTATATATATAGATTTCCTTAATGGGCCCAAGCCTACTTCAAGGCCCATTAACCTAATAAAGTGAAAATGATTAATAGTTATTTAATGGGCTTAACTAGTAAACCCTTAAGGCCCATTACTTCTAAATAAGATATTCAATTACATATGTCTTAATGGGCTTACTCTATATCTACTCCAAGCCCATTTCACCCCTAAAATTTTGTAAAGTCTTATAAAGTTAAGGCGTTGTTCTAAAAGCTTAATACTTGATATAATTCTTTGTAAATGCTTAATCCTGATTTTGTTAAATCTTTTGTTAACAGATTCTTCTTTCTGTTATCCTTCGGACTTCTTCGAGTTTCCTTCTGTTATACAAGGTACGCAGTAACATGCGTGTTGCTTGTTAGGACAGGCATTAAAATGGTTAAAAACTTAAAGACGGCTTAATGATTAATTGCTTGTGTTTGGTCGGGCTCGGGCCGGAGAGTTCCGACGACCCCATTAGAGTCCAACTCTAATGTGGTAGAGTGTAGGCACTTAGGCCACCCTTGGTGGTACGGTGGCTAGCTGACGGGCCGGTACAGTAGCGGGGTAACGATTAACCCCATTGAAGAGAAGTTGCACAGCTGGAAGACTACGGTAATGGGCCCGTACCTTCACTGTGTAGATGGATTGGTTCGGTTAATGTCAGATAACGGCTGGAAAACCCGGACGATGCTAGTTTCTTCCAGGGTCTTCGGACCAAGCTTCCAGGATGTGACACCGGCTTGTCATATCACATCCCCCTTGTCGTGTGCGTATGCACGAAAGGATTTCCCTGCCCCGTGTTTGATTCGGAGTATGAGTGCTCCTGTGCTGGCTTAATTAAATACCTCAATTTATTGGTTGTGCTTGGTAGAATAAGTATGCTTGCATTCACGTCGCATGTGCTTGCGTTACTGTGTATTGGGCTTCGCCGCTCATTCTAATCATTTCAGGTACTGATTGTGTTTCTGGTGATGATGGCTATGATTCTGATGACCGCTATGACTTCTTGGGGTATGGTACCGACTTCGAGGAGTGTGCTGACGAGTTCTACGATTAGATGCGGGCATTGTTTTGCTTACTGTTATGTTCTTTTGGAGAGCCTAGTGAGGACTCTACTGTTTTTGAGATACTTATACAGTTTTTGAGATACTGTTTACTTTTGGGGCGCCTGTGTGTGCAAGATTATTGTATTTTTTTTTCATCACTTCTTATTTCGATACTATGGTTTTATGAGTTATTTACTCTTGTGAGTAATCTTTTTGAAATTGGTATCAAATGTTTTATTTCCGCTGCAGTTAAATATTTGTGAAAACTAATTAAAGAGTTTTCGAAAACTAAAATATGTTAGAAACTCACCGTAGTTTGTAGGAGCCTTTCGTGAATTACACTTATTGATTCGCGGGCGGGTTGTTGCACCCTATCTCGGGGCGTGATAGTTTTAAAGGTGAAAGGTGCTGCCTTTGGGGCAGGCAAAAGCCTTAGGTCTGGGGTTCGAATCCTAGAGGTTGCAGACTGGGTTCAACTCTGCCTAAGGGTAACAATACCTATAGTGCCCGTGGTACCCGTTGGGGCATGCGTTGGTTGAGGTCACCATGATACAATGGTGGTATCGGCCATTGCCACTAGGGGGCCAGTAGTGGGTTTGCTTGCCTTGGCATCGCATCGCCATCGCCTGCGGGGGCGGGGGTGACATAAAAAGGCGATCAACTGGTGAAAGGTGCTGCCTTTGGGGCAGGCAAAAGCCTTAGGTCTGGGGTTCGAATCCTAGAGGCTGCAGACTGGGTTCAACTCTGCCTAAGGATAACAATACCTATAGTGCCCGTGGTACCCGTTGGGGCATGCGTTGGTTGATGTCACCATGATGCAATGGTGGTGTCGGCCATTGCCACTAGAGGGCTAGTGGTGGGTTTGCCCGCCCTGGCATCGCATCGCCATCGCCTGCGGGGGCGGGGTGTGACAGCATGTGTACTGCATCCCCTTTGTGATTGGCATGACAATCTATATTCTATCATCTCTTTTCCTCCTTCACTATATTTTATTTTCTTTTCTCTTTTTTCTTTTACTCCAATCCCTCTTCTTTTTCATTGTACTCACACTCTATTGAGGTGGTTGCAGCACTGTACATTTGTTGGGGGCATTCGAATACAAATTGTTGGTCGTACCATACAAGGAAAAGGAGCTCATACTCATTTTTGCATTTCTTTGTTGCTTCTTTTTACTATTCCCATTTCTCTTTCCTTCTTCACCCCATTCTGATTCTCTTTTTTTTAAAAAAAAAAAATTTAACATTTTTAAAGTTTAATGGGTTGGATTTTCTTTTCCACCAAGTTTGTGCATTGACCATTTAGGGATGTTGCTTTACTCTACATTTTCATGTGACTTTAACTCGTGTAGGCTGGTTCTTATTCTATTCGGTGATTGCAGGGATTGCTTAACCACTCAGCTGCAGCTTCTAAGTCGAATCAGATTGGCTTCATCTGCTTCCAATGTTGTTAATGCGCAGCGATTTCAGTTGCTACAAAGTTGACCTGATTTATTCTAATCCTATCTAGACTAGAGGAATCATGATCTCTGTTGTGCCGAGTATCTGATGCATACATTCGAGTGCTTCTCTTTACCTTACTATACTGGAACTCAATGTGTGTGTGTTTAGTTTTGGTTTAAGGATATTGTTTTATCGTTGGACTTAGGCATTGTTGATGTGTTTGGTCGTTGATGCTTGAAAATCAGCTACATGTGTGTTCATCTTCCCATTAGTGGCTCGGATCAGTTCGTGCCAACATTAGCTGCTGAGACGCTTGGTCTAGGATGCTTCAGCGTTTCTTAAAGCGCTCTAATGATGGCCTATTATGATCTAGCTTGCTAGGGTTGGAATGAGGCGTTAGGCTATTGTTTGTGACTGCTGAGCACTCTAATTGTCTACTGTGCTGTTGGTGAGTTCCACTGTGGTGTATTGGATTTACTAGTGGGTTTGAATTGATTCTTGCTGTAGATGATATAATGTTGTAGTATATTGCTGCCTTACAAGAGCCTTTGATCTTGAATGGAGAGGAATGGTTCATTATCCAGGGGGCTTTGCAGTGGTTTGGTCGTCACTATATGATTGATTTGTTGATACTCATTTTTCAGCAATCCAAAGCTATATTTTGTTGTAGAACATTCTCTATCTTGGTTGTTTGCATGCAAAGGTCTACTCATACCGCTCATAATTATTGCACAGGCATTGTTCCAATTTCTGGAAATTGCCAGCAGTTGGTAGATGGCTTGGGCAAATATTTGATAAGATCATATTTTATACAGCTTTTTGATGTTCAAATAGCTAGAATGGATACTTATTTTGGTTAAAATTCATGTTTCAGGCCTAATTTGGACAAAGGAATCAAAACAAGAAACTTTGCAATGAAAATAGGAAAAACTTAGGGGATAATCCGGCTTTTCTGAAGCCAAAGCCGCCAGTGTATGGCCAGCGTTTATCACCAACAGAATGGAAATCCTTAAGGCTACCTCTACACCGCCGGCCTTGAGGCGGTGTAGATTGAAGAGGATAAAAACACTGGCTCAACACTGCCAGTGTAGAAGGAAGAAGAAGCTAGTTTCTGCAATAATTCATTCAACGCCAGCTTTCTGAGAATCAAAGTCGCCGGCATTGAGACGGCTTACAAGATCAAATGTTTGCACTACTCAAAGCCGTTACATACGCTGTTAGCCTTACAAGCCTTGATTCAATTGAATATACGCCGCCTGAAAGCCGCCGGCGTAGAAGGTGAATAGGCCTGTGTAGAATGAAGGCTGGCAACTCAAAGCTCAAAGGTTGCCAGTGCAGAAGGAGTTACAACGTACACCGAAATCTAAGCCCCAGTGTTGAGGCAGTGTAGATCGAAGATCAGGAGGCACAAGTAGAGATCACATGCTTGGTGACACATGAAAAGATAAAGTTTGATGAATTATCTAAGCCGGCATAAAAGCCTCTGGCTTTGGGATGGCTTTCTTTATAAAATGGCCAACCTTTCGTATTTTGATTATATATGCCGGCTAGATCCATATCTAAGCCGCCGACGTAGGAGTGGCATACACTTATAACCTAAGATGAAAGCTGCCAGTGCATTGCCTGTGCAGTAAAGAGAAAGACTTTACGTCGTTTGTAAGCTGTCAGCGTAGGAATTCTAACTACCAGCGTAGATGTTGAAACTGAAAATTTTCATTAATGCTTCTCACGAAATTTTTCCTATATAAAGGCGATTTCACTCATCTAGTTCTATAAGCAGAAGAAAAAAAAAAACTTTAGTATACAAATAGTTTTAGCATTTCACAGAGATTTATGAGAGAATTGAGCTTTCACGGAATTTGTAATTGAAGATTGTGATATTTGAATTGGTGATATCTAATCTCTATTTTCTTATGCAATTCATTTATCTTGTTTCTTTGTTTATAATGATATCAATTGCATATTCTTATTTGATTATTGAATTATCATTCATGAGTAACTAAACTTTTCATTGTGGGAAGTGATGAAATCCTAATCTTGCTAAAATGATTTTTGAATTTATATTATAGGATTGTTAGAATTATGGAATATTTGTATTGAATGCTAATTATCTATTTTATTTCTTTTGAAATCGAATTGATAAGAATTTTGATAATTTGGAAAAAGAATTAGGGTTCATAGGAATTCATGAATTAAGATTAAGCAACAATTGCTGAAACGGCGGAGTTTAATCTAATTTAGAAATTGTTCCATGTAATTCGTGCAATATTTTATTTTAATTTCTCACTAGGGAATTAGGAGAAGTTAATTTAGGATATTAGACAATTATAGAATCGGGAGGTTCATAATTGTAAATTAGATTCCATTGATAATTTATATAGTGAAAGATAATAGATTATTTTATGGTTTACTAAAACTTGATAGTTTTAGGTCTTGACAATTTCTTACAAATATCCACAATTCTAATTATTCATATAATATAACTTCAATATGATTAGCAAAGATTAGGGTGGATTCTATTCCTTCCCACATTTATCTTATATAACTTTCTCACAATCTCATTGCATTCATTGTTAGTATTAGATAGAATTAGTTAATTAGTTTAAATTGATACATTTTGATTGCCTGAATAGTAGTAAAAGCTAATATCGATTTAGTAATTAATTTGGTCCTCGTAGGAATGATACTCGACTCACTTTTATATTACTTGATTTGACCCAGCATACTTGCTGGTAGTATCCGAACTTACATTTTTATATACACATTTTACTCGGATCAAGTTTTTGGCACCGCTGCCGGGGAACTCAAATTAATATTACATCACTTTTAGTTTTGCTAGTAGTTTAGGTGTTTTTCTACGGATTGATTGTTTTCTCTTCTTTTTGCAGATTACATGCACAGGAATCGAAGTAGGGAACTTCTACCAATCGATCCTGAAATTGAAAGAACCTTGCATCAGCAAAGAAGAGAAAACAAAAGGCAAGAAGTGCTACAACCCGAAGAAATGGCAAAAAATGAACCAACAAACAACGAGGGCAACAATGATCAAAATAATAATCCAAATCAGATTCAAGTTGCACCCATTAGAGTACTTCAGGATTATATAGTATCCACTGTTCAAGGTCCTGTTGTACGGAAACTTGCAGTTCAAGCCAACAACTTTGAGCTTAAACCAGCATTGATTCAGATGGTTGAATCACATCAATTTGGAGGATATCCTAATGAGACACCGGATGAACATATTGCCAAATTCCTCCAATATTGCAATACTGTCAAACTCAATGGAGTCACAGATGAAGCCATTAGAATGCAGCTTTTCCCTTTCTCTCTTAGGAATAAAGCATTGGCTTGGTTTAATTCTCAACCACCTGAGTCCATTACTTCATGGGCAGATTTGACAACTAAGTTTTTGAAGAGATTTTTCCCTCCTACCAGAACTGCCAGATTAAGAAATGAGATCACCAACTTCACAAAATTTCCTAGAGAATCATTATATGAAGCTTGGGAGAGATTTAAAGAGGCAGTTAGAAAATGCCCACATCATGGACTTCTGGATAATCTCTTGATTGAAAATTTCTACCTCAATCTAGATGAGACTTTGAGGTCATTGGTAGATGCTATATCGGGAGGATCACTCATGGGAAAGACATATGATGAAGCTAGTGCATTAATTGAAGAATTAGCTTCTAGTGCTCATAACTGGAGCTGTGAAAGAACAAGATCAAAGGTGGGATCTATTCAAGATAGTGAATCCATGCAACAGCTCGCTGCTCAAGTTTCAGCTTTAACTACACAAGTAAGTAAACTTTTATCATCTAGTTCTTTGAATACTAATCAGGTTGCTACTTGTGAGTTGTGCTCAAGACCACATTCAGTTTATGATTGTCCTCATGGCACTACACCATCATCAAGTGGAGAGAAACTCAACTATGTTGGAAACTTTGGAAGGGTTAATTATGGACCATATTCAAACAATTATAATCCAGAATGTCATAATCATCCAAATCTATCTTATAGAAATGAAGCAAATGTTTACCGGCTACCTGGATTTCAAAAACAAGGTCCTGTAAGAAATACCCAGCCTCCATCTCGACAAAATCAACTTTCAACTAAAGAGTTATTGAAGACTTTTATGCAGAACACACTCAATAATCAGCATGCGATTATTCAAGATCTTCAAGGGAAATTCCATTAACTTGCTTAGCAAATTGGTAATAGACCATTTGGTTCTTTATCGAGCAACACTGAGGAAAATCCTAAAACCGTGAATGCTATGGTTTTGAGAAGTGGTAAGGAAGTTGAACCCGTTAAGGCAAAAGTTGAAGAAACTGAAGTGATTCCAAAGAAAGATAAAGGAAAACAAATGATGGAGGAACTAATGCAAAAATCACCTGAGGTAAGACCTTATGTTCCACCTATTCCTTTTCCAGGAAGATTGAAGCAACAAAAATTGGATGAGCAATTTTCAAAGTTCTTAGATGTTTTCAAGAAGTTGCAAATCAATATTCCATTCTTAGAAGTGATTCAAGAAATGCTTTCTTATGCAAAATTCATCAAAGAATTGCTTACAAAGAAGAGAAGGATTGATGGAAATGAACCAGTAATGCTCACAGGAGAATGCTCCATGATTTTACAAAAGAATACACCTTACCTGCCAATGAAACAAAGAGATCAGGGAGTTTTACTGTTCCTTGCACTATAGGAGACTTTTACTTGATAAAGTTCTTATAGATTCTTGTGCAAGTATTAATCTTATGCCCTTATCTATTTTCAGGAAATCAGGACTTGAAGAATGCAAGGAAACTCATGTTACCTTGCAACTTGTAGATAGAAGTGTCAAATACCCACGTGGTATTGTTGAAAATGTTTTGGTAAAAGTTGACAAGTTCATATTTCCAATAGACTTTATAGTCTTGGAAATGGATGAGGATCGTGAAGTCCCAATGATTCTTGGCAGACCATTCCTTGTAACCGTAAAGCATTAATTGATGTGGAACAAGGTAACTCACTTTAAGGTAGAAAATGATCAGGTAACCTTTAATGTTTATGATGCAATGAAAAAATTTGATAAAGGTTCCTGTTATACTATTGATATCATTGATGAGTTTATTTCTGACCGTTGAAGAAATGTAGGTGTAGAAACTGTGGAATCTGTTCTAAGAGAATCTAGAATAATAAGTGATATGACAAGAGGAAGAAGTTGAGCAAGTGCCTCAAATTAAAATCAGATATTATAGGAGTTAGGCACTAGTGAAAGCAAGCCAGTACCACCATTGATACAGCCACCAAATCTTGAGCTTAAACCCTTTCCCACTCATTTGAAATATGTTTTTCTAGGAACTGGGGATACCTTGCTAATAATTGTTTCATCTCATTTGATAGGTGAATAAGAGCAGTAGTTGCTTAGTATTTTAAGGGAGCATAAAGAAGCAATTGGTTGAACTATTGCTGATATCAAAGGAATTAGCCCTATGATTTGTGCTCACAAGATTTTGATGGAAGCTAAGTACAAACCTACAGTTCAACCATAGAGGAGACTTAACCCGATACTTAAGGAGGTAGTAAAAAAGGAAGTTCTGAAACTACTTGATGCAGGCATTATTCCCCTATCTCATATCGTAAGTGGGTCAGTCCAGTTCAATTTGTTCCAAAGAAAGGTGGTATGACTGTAAAACAAATGAAGAGAAAGACTTGATTCCTACTCTCTGTGACTAGGTGGAGAGTTTGCATTGATTATAGAAAGTTAAATGATGCCACCAAAAAAGATCATTTTCCCTTTCCCTTTATTGATCAGATGTTGGAAAAATTTGCAGGGCATTATATATTATTATTTTCTTTTTAGCTTGTTATTCTTGGAAAATCAAATTTCTATAGCTCCTGATGACCAAGAAAAAACCACTTTTACTTGTCCTTATGGCACTTTTGCCTTTAGGATGCCCTTTTGCTTTGCAATGCACCTGTTACTTTTCAAAGGTGTATGATGGCTATCTTTTTGACATGCTTGAAAATTTTATTGAAATCTTTATGATGATTTTTTGTTTTTGGAAAGTCTTTTGAAGCAGTTAAGAAAACTTAGCTTGTGTTCTTCAAAGATGCAAAGAAACAAATTTGATTTTAAACTGGGAAAAATGTCATTTCATGCTAAGAGAAGGGATTGTTTTGGGTCATAAAGTTTCAGTCAGAGGAATTGAAGTTTATAAGGCCAAAACGAGATCATGAGAAATGCCACCACCTACGACTGTTAAGGGAGTTAGAAGTTTTTATAGACATGCTAACTTTTAAGGAGACTTATTAAAGACTTCTCTAAAATTCTAAACCCCTTTGCAATCTTCTAGAAAAGGATACAATGTTTAATTTTGATGACAAATGTTGCAGCATTTAACTTATTGAAGGAAAAGCTCACATCTACACCAGTTATTATTGCACCTGATTGGGAGCTGCCTTTTGAACTTATGTGTGATGCCAGTGATTTTGCTGTGGAGCAGTATTGGTTAGAGAATAAGTTGTTTCATGTTATATATTATGCTAGTCGTCTTTGAAAGAGGCTCAAAGAAACTATGCCACAACTGAAAAGCTTCTTGCTGTTATATTTGCTTGTGACAAGTTTAGACCTTATCTGATAAGATCTAAAATCATAGTATATACTGATCATGCTGCTTTGAAATATTTGTTTGCTAAAGCTGATGCAAAACCTAGGCTACTTAGATGGAATTACTATTACAACAATTGATCTTGAGATCAAAGAATAAGAAGAGAACTGATAATGTGATTGATAATCATTATCTAGACTAGAATCTGATAGTTTAGATATACCTATCAATGAAAAGGTTCCTGATCAACATTGCAGCATAGAGATCCTAATTTGCCTTAGTATGCTGATTATGTCAATTACTTGGTTAGCAAGATCATTCCATATGGTTTTCTTATCAACAAAGAAGAAGTTTTGCATGATAAAAAAGATTACTTTGGGATGAACCATATTTGTTAAGAAATGTGTTGATAAGTAATTAGATGTTGTGTACCTGAATCTAAACCACTTAACATTAAGAACATTGTCATTCAAAAGAAGCAGGAGGCATTTTGGTCTTCAAAGGACTGCACTAAGTCTTATACATCTGGATTTTATTGGCTTAATTATTCCGTGATGTAGGAAATACATAGTTCATGTGCTCAATGTCAAAGAACAGGTACATATCAAAGAAACATGAATTACCACAAAACAAAATACTGGCAATTGAACTTTTTGATGTGTGGGGAATGACTCATGGGTCCTTTTCCCTCATTTTTCAAATAAATATATACTTGTGGCAGTCGATTAAGTTTCAAAATGGATGGAAGCTGTTGCTTTACAAACAAATGATGCCCGAGTAGTTTTTGAAATTTTTGAAAAAAGAATATTTTTACTAGATTGGGGCGCCTAGGGCTGTAATTAGTGATGGAGGGTCACATTTTTGTAACAAGCAATTTGAAAAACTTTTATCAAAATATGGTGTTACACATAAAATTGCTACCCCTATCATCCACAAACAAGTGGACAAGTTGTGGTATCCAATAGGATATAAAAAAATTTGGAAAAAATTATCAATGCATCTAGAAAAGATTGGTCTTTGAAATTAGATATGCATTATGGGCATATAGAATTGCTTTAAAACCCCTATTGGAATGTCTCCTTATATGATTGTTTTTGGTAAATCATGTCATCTTCCTTAATTTTGATGAAAAAGCTGCAGGTGAAAAAGATTGCTTCAATTGAATCAATTGGCTGAGTGGAGGGATGAAGCTTATGAGAATGCTCGTATCTACAAGGAACAAGTAAAGAAATGGCATGACAAAAACATTATCAAGCGAGAATTTGCCTGGATACAAAGTTTTACTTTATAATTCTCGTTTGAAGTTGTTTCCAGAAAGTTGAGATCAAGATGGTCAGGATCGTTGAAATTGCAAAATTTTTCCCTACGGTACAGTACAATTTAAAACTGATGATAATCGGCCTTTCAATGAATGGCATTTGCTCAAACATTATTATGAAAGGAAAATCATGATATGCTGCCACTGCATAAAATTTTAAAGAAACCAGACCAGAATTGGAAATTGTGCTAAGCGACTCTAAACTAAGCGCTTCTTGGGAGCAACCCATGTTTAATTTAAAAGTAGTTTTTAATTTATTTTGTTTTTTGCTAACTTAATTTTTAGTGTGGACAAATCAAAATGAAAAAATTGACTTTAACTTACAAGGCAGATGCAAAATTTTAAGAAAAAGAGAATAAGGAACAATTTTGTCAACATTGGACAAGCTCCAAGCAATTACAAGGTAGGTATTCTAATTATTTAGAGTACTAAATTTTCGAGCTTTTCTTTTCTTATTTCTTTATGCAAAAAAAAAAAAAGAAGAAGCAGGCACTTGGAAATTCAAAGCCGCCGGCTTAATACTAGCATATGCAACAAACTAGAACACCGGCATCTTACCATTTACGTTGCCAGTGTTGAAGGTGACGTAAACCCAAAGTTTCAAGGGTTTGAAACCCCGATCAAAGCTGGCACCTAGGTTTCAAAGCCGCCAGCTTTGAAGTCGGCGTAGACCTATACGTCGGCAATGTACATAAGAAAGCCGCCGGCCATTTGCTCTCGGCATGAATTAAATTTTGATACACCGGCATATAAGCCGTCGGCATACTAGACAAAATTGCCTGCGTTTGTTCTGCAGAATCAAATTTAGCAGGTATCCTCTCTCTCTCTTCCTCATTTCTCTCATTTTACTCTCTCACTCACACATACGCACCCCCACTGCCCTATTCATTCACCCACTCGCTTGGAATCATCTTGCACAAGTAAATGTTCTTAACTCCTGCTGTTAGTTTATTTTTCATTTCCATTGTATTCATATCTGTTTTAAATCTGCCAATTAGCTCATTGGATTGTTGAATTTGGTGGATGAGACATTTTGGTCGAATCTTGATAGAATTGATAGATTGAATGTTTTTTTGTGAAGTTTTGGAGTTAGATTTTGAATCAATGCATCATTAATGACATGTGCTGCTTAGCTGATCCATGAATTATGCACACACTGTGAATTAGGGTTCTTGAACTGCCATGCAATGCTGAATTTCAAATTTGGGGCTTTGTTCAATTACCTGAAATTGGATGCATGAAATGAACTTCTATACTGTACTATAGCTCCAATTGATGTTATTTGCTCCAGTTTGAACTTGCGAATTCGAATTTTTGAAAATTTTAAAGATAAATTTGGTTTAGAAGTGTTTAAATGACTTTTGATGAAAAATTTTTGAAAATCACCTCTCCTTGTGAAATTTGAATTTCCAACGTTCAAGTCTAAGCTGGCCAAGCTAAGCTGCTAGCTTTGACCTTATTTAGCAAGTATGAATTTTCAATCCAATTCCATGTCAGTAGGTTCATTAATTTCTATGCCTTGGATCTCAGATCTGTTTGAACTCATTTGGTGAAATGATTTTAGGCATAAATTAGGAGTGTATTCAACAAGAATTTCATTAGGATTATTAGAATTGTGCAAAGCTTGTTCTTAATAAAATGACATAATTCACACGATTCAAGCCTTATTTTGCATTCAATTTTGATTTCCTGTTCTAATTAGCTCTATTTATTGCAGGACTGGCTCCTAAGAGAAAAAGCAAAAGACTACAGATGCTCTACTTCTGGTTCACAAACCAGGAATCTGTAAACCCTTAAATTTTTGGAATCGGTTTAGCCTAAAACCCTAAACCGGAACTCTAAAGGTCAACAAAACCCTAGTTAGACATAATAGCTTAAGTATAAAAATCCCGATTAAGCAACTGAGTAAGAGTAAGTAGGAGTTTAGAATATAGAATAGTGCGTAATTATCCAAGGAAGCGTAAAAAGATCCAATTAGTAAAACCGCAACTCGTTTCGGATCCGATCGGACACAGTTCTTAAAAAACATGTCCCGGAGCCCGGAATAGTAAAAATATTCCGTATACCGTTAGACTTGTAAAAATATAAGGTTTTCAAAAATATCAGATTTTTTCGATAAGTAAAAAATAATAGATATCGCAATTATACGCGTATTTTCTTGCTACCGGTACTTTATTAGTCATATCTACTTTACATTGCACTATTCATTACTATTCTACACTGTTCTTTTATCTCTATTTTTTCTTACACCTACTCTTACATGCACCATAACCTATAACATTTACTTTTTACCTTTCCTATAACTTTACTTCACATCTACCTTACTTATTATTTCATTTAATCCACAAAATACAAAATAAAAACTCTCTCTCTCCCCCTCACAAGACATGGCCGGCCGCACCCCCTACCCCCCCCCCCCCCCCCCCCCCCCCCCAATCTCAATTTTGTTCAATTTTCTTTTATTTAAATCACTCAAAAATCACTCCATATTTTCCTATAAATACCCCCCTCCTCTTTCACTTCTTTCACACATTTATTACCACAAATTCTCTACAAAAACTCTCTCAAATTCTCCTTTCAAAACTCTCTCCAAATATCCTCTCAAAACTCTCTCAAAATAATTCCAAAACAACTTCTACATACAACAAAAACTAAAACCACATAATACTACCAAAGTCTTCTTTGGGTAACCACTTCCTATTATTTTTCTTCTTCTCATGTCATGTAACTTTACATGACCATAGTGTGAGTTTCCAAGACTAAATGTTATGGAAGCTACATTATGTTCATGTATTGTTCTTATTTATGAAAATCTATTTATATTATTATGTTATTATTTTTGTTCGTATTATTGTTATTATATCTAAGTATTATTATCTATATATATACATATTCTTTAGAGCATATAAGCTCACTTGCAATTTATTTATTTTATGCAATGCAATTTATTTATTTATTTATTCCTTTGCAATTTATTTATTCATTCCTTGTTATTTTAAGACTAGTCTCTAGTCTTAGACTTGTCCTCATCAAGTCAAGACAAATTTTTCTTTCTTTCATTTTGGACTAGCCTACTTCTTAGTCCCGAGAGCCTTGAAAAAGCTAAGACTCCCAATACTTAACTTTATTATTTATGTTATTTTGTTTGCTATTATTTCTCATAATTCATGTTCATTTAAATTTTGTCCAAAATTTCAAGTTCTAAAGATAATTGACAAAAAGGAGATTTTGACACTTAGAAATAAGTTTATGTAAAGTATAAGATCTATGGTTTAAACAAAAATAAAGTTATCTCTTTTCAAGTTACAAGAACCCACTAAGATTTTAGAAATTACTTTTACTATACAAAGCTTCTTAAAACACTTATTATTCCATTTTGTTTTTATAAAGAAAATAAATTTTTATGCAGAGAATGATTTCTATGAAAAACATAACATGAGAAAAGGATGAGTAATTTTCAAATGAAGATCTTTGCAAACAAATAGACGAAGAAAATTATGTAGGAAAAATAAGTAGGAAAAATAGCACTATTATGGAAAACTTAGAAAGAAGAAAACTTATTTTCAAAAGTTATAATAAAGCAAACATAAAACACCCTTAGAAAACAAAAGAAACAAAATATTCATTCCAAAAGATTTACAAAATAAATTCTTGTAAAACTCCAAACCGACATTATTTTACTCAAGAAACATGAATGGACAACAAAGCACTTGAGCATGAATAAAATATGAGCTAAGTAACCATAAAAAGAGGATTTTTCAACTATATAGATAACTAAGTATTTATCAAACAAATTTTGATTGATTAAACCAAAGTTGTTTTTGAGTTAGAAGATTCGTGGTGAATTTTATCACCACTGTTAATTTCGGGGCCTAAATGATTTAGTTTGATAAAAATAGTTTTAGAAATGAATAGATCTTTTCGAGTGGGTAGAAATCGGTATATTATATGCGCGATTCCAAGCTAAAATGACCAAGTTATGGCAATTTTAAATTGGAACTTTCCTTTATACGAACTTTAACGTTCTTTTGACATTGTTTTGTCAAAATTCAAGAAAATCATCAAGAAATACTCATTGTGGGTATTTTTTTTGGCTAGGTGACTTCGAGGAAGGATACCTATATCCCGAAGATTATTTCGATTAAGTGGAGCGTGTGAATGACTCATCTGTATAGAAGAATAGTCAACATGGCATCGTGAGTTTATTTCCTTTAAATGCTACACTTGTTGTGCTTGTAATTTAGTTGCATAGAGCTAGGAAAAGACAAATGGATATGTATGTAAAATAATTCTTTGAAAAAATCCTAAGAAGATCGAGGCTGGAATTGATTTAAATGTTTATTTAGTGTAACACTTGCTTTGTATGAAATTCTTTGATCGCCTTAAATTTGATAATAAATATTATGATATCATAAATAAATGGATTCATGCATACCACGAAGTGAGTCACATTGCATTTGGGTTATTATCCTTGGGTGAGAAGGATAGTAAACTCATGTCGAAAGCAACACTTGACGGAGTGTTCAAAAGCGATTGCTTGGCGGCGTTATGGAAATGCTTGGCGGAAGATCCGAAAGCAAGGCTCGATTCAAGTATACTTCACATGCTTGGCGATATTAGTCAAAGAATATATCTTTTTAACTAAAACTACTTGTTTTGAGGTTATGTATCACCAAACTCCAAATGGAGGGCGCAAATCCATTCGACATATAGCTCCCGGAAAAATATGCCTTGTTTGCCTACGTGTATGTTGCATTTCATTTGTTTGATTAAACAACTTGTTTGAAATTTTGTTACAAGAAGTTATTTATGGAAATAGTTCTCACCAAGCCTGTCAGCTTATACCCCCATAATATCTTTTGCAGTTCCTTACCTGTGGTTGAAGCCACGAGGACCTTACAATCAGGTAATTTCTTTTTGGATAAGGAAATTTTAAGAAGTTTAGTATTAGAAATGATGTACCAATATTCTCGTAATAGATTAGTGAATTAGGGAAATGTCCCTAAGTTTGTAAAGATCACTGTTATAAGTAAATTGAATATTATAAATCCTCTTTTCTTAATATGTTATTATATCTTCTTAAGCTTCATAATTCCACGTATGATCCTCTAAATTTGTGAGAGCACGCCTTATACTTAATATAAAAGTTTTTGGGAATGACTAAGATTGTCATACTTAAGCTTTAATATTGAGTGTGATGGACTGTTACGTTTAGGGTACTCCTTGAGCGTAACAGAATCTGCTGTCCAGTCAGCAGTATGCGAAGGATAGAAAAAGAGAGATTGAGATGGATTTTCTGAACACACAGTACTTGGATTGGAGTTTACTGGATGAATATGGGTTGACTGACAGGGTCAGAAACATAATCCAAGATCTAGCTTGGATTAGATTGTTTGATTTCAGAGAGCCAGCATATAAGAACTTGACTATTAAGTTCTTATCTATACTGAAGAGTATACTTGACAGAGCTGAGTCTACATTTCAGTTTCAGGTATTGGGTATGATTAGAGACGTGAAGCTGAAGAAAATGGGTAAACTCTTAGGATTATATGATGATGAGGAGGAGAACTTAAATTTTTCTAACAATTGGCCTGAGGGAGAAGATCTGATGACTCAAGAGGCTTAGTTGTATCAGTTGATTCCTCCTAAGCGAGCAAATGAGCCATTTGTTCCCTCAAAATCATTGGCCAATGCATTTGTTGCTGTTGAGCACAAGCTGCTCCACCACATTCTTGCACATACAATGAGTTGCAAGAAGACTAGTCATAGCAAGGTGACTACATTTGACATGTTTTATCTCTATAGCCTTATTAGAGGCTATAGAATTGATTTAAGGGTGGAGATAGCCAATTTTATCTATAGGTAGGCTGATGATACCAGGATTAGACTCCTGTTCTGTGGTGGCTATATCACTAGATTGCTGAAGGGCATGGGAATTTTTGAAGCTCCTTAGGGAGATGAGATATTTGAAAGCAAGAAGATCTCATCAACACATTTAGAGGCTGGGGATTGCTTAAAAACCCCAGAGGAGTTCAGCCACTAATTTTAGAGGAGCTTGAATTCCAGGATATCTTTCCTGATGATGTTCCTACTGACATCCCATCCTCCTCTGTTCCTCCTCCTACAGGTACTTCTTCAGCTTATGACATGGACCAGCTTAGGCTGGATATATAGGATTTGAAGAAGTAGAATCAGGAGCTCAGAGATAGACAAGAAAAGGAGGGGAAGAAGAACAAGAAGTTTAGGAGGATATCTTTAAAGCTTTGAAGACTGCTGTTTGCTGCTTGAATCCAGAAACAGGGGCTGAGATGGCTTATGAGACTTGTAAACCCTGGTAATCTCAGTAGTTAAGAAACCCCGGAATTGGAAGCGAAACCCTAATCTGGTCCAGTTTGAGTCTAGTGAGAGGACTTAGGAACCCTAAATCCGGCTTTCCTTCGGTTTCATAATAAAATAAGTTTTATAAAGTAAATGAAGTTGAATTATTGTTCTAAAGTATATTTTAGACCTTTGAAAGTTTTAAATTCGGGAATTTTTCAATTCTGGGCATTCCCGAGCTCAATTACGGAAAAGCATGCCCTCGGACCACGAACTCAGAAAAATGTTCCGAAATATTCATTAGAACCGTAATTTTATAAGGATTCCAAAAATATCAATTTTATAATTTTTCGGGTTATAAAAATTACAGTTATAGCTTTTCCCGTGTTTTCGTTACAACCGATAAAGTAGATGTCTTGTCTACTATTCACAAGTACAACCTACACTACACACTACCCATACCCTATTCTTACATCCTTACAACTACTCATTTCAATTTTCTTTTCCAATGAATTTTGTCTCTTAATTAATTATTACATTTATTACATTTTAATTACTTAAATTACAAAATATCAAAAATTCAAAACACACACACACACACACACTACCCTAGATGGCCGGCGCCCCCCCCCCCCCCCCCCCCCCGTTTTTCCCTCAATTCAATTTATTTTTACTCCATTTATTCAACTAAAACCCTAATTCATTTCATATATAAACATATTTTTCTCTCTCTCTTCATTTTACTTGTTTCAAATTTTTACAAAAGAGAAAAACTCTCTCTTTTTCCCCTTACATGCCGTGAGCCTCCCCTCCCCCTTCCTCTCATATTTCCAACTCAAGACTCCTTCATTTCTTCCTTTGATCTTCATTGGTATGTTGGTTTAAGCTTTGATTCTTCCTAAATCTTGTAATGGCAAAGCTATATCTTGTGTGTTTTCTCATTTAATCCCAATGAGCTCATGCTAGGGACATGAAAACACATGAATAAGAATATCAAGCCATCACAAGACATGGATCTAGTGTTTAGATGAGTTTTTTAAATACCTTCTTGTTCATGCATGTAAAGTAGAGATCTTGCATATATATTGATGTTCATACCATGAAGTTTATGATTCATGCATCATATTTAGTAGCTCTAATGTTTAGACATCCACATCTTCATTTACATGTATGATCATAGAGTTATTTTGATTTCCATGCATTGATGATAAAAAAAAAATGTAGTCTTGTATATGTATAGAGATGTTAGATAGTAGATCTTCATATATAGGGCAAGAACATTGAAAAATAAAAGATTTTGTAGAAAATGGTTTGTTGGAAATTCGGATGGATTTGGAATCCTACTTTAAAAAACCACCAAAATCATTTTTAAACTCATATTTCACAAAAAAATGAAGGGTATGTGTAATATATTAAAGGAATGATTTCCATAAGATTAAATGAGTTTAGGAAAGATATAAATGTAAAACAAGTAGTAAAGTTAGAATGAAAAATATTGATTTATGGATGTATAGTCAAATTCGTATTTTTGGGTGATGCCCACATAAACACTTAGTATCTAAGCTTAGATGACATGTTTTTGAGCTAAATGAAGTCTTTAGATAATAGATATATTGGAGCCCCAATTTTTGATACATTAAACAAGTTTTCTCATAAGGAAAATGCAAGAAAAGAAAGTACAAAATTCGGATTTTTCTAAGTAGCTCATTCAAAAACATATTTACTCAATGAAAAATGTGGATTTTTATGCATAAATGGAGGTCATGACTAATATGGATGTTGGTAACCCATTTTTAATTAGGTGATAAAAAATTCTAAGGATAAAATCATAAAAACATTAGGGGATGTAAGATTGGTAATAATGACTTGTTATAAGGAATCATTAAGGAATTTCCTAATAATTAGGAATTCATAAGAGTCCATAATCAAAGATCATCAAAATCATGCATATATAGAGTTCATTATATGATATTCTGTTAGGAATTCATTCATATACCATCTATACATGAATCATCAACTAGGAACATTTCTCATCAAAAGCAAAGCAAATTTTTGGAATTGGAGAGTTTATGGAACAGATCTAACCCTACTTTTCCGTGACCTTAATGTTTTCAAAACTTGAAATTAATATTAGAAATAGATAGATCTTTCGAAGTAGATAGAGATCGATATAAAATTTGCGAAATTCCGAGTTAAAATGACCAAGTTATGGCCGTTTTAAGTTGGAGCTTCCGCAAATAGCGAGAATTCGGAATTCATCTAGCCTAAATGCATAGTTTGGATTAGTTACATGATGAGAATCTCATTAGGATTATTCTTACTTGGTAGGTGATCCCGAGCAAGACGACACCCTACCTCCCGACTATTACTACTAAAAAGACCGGCATCCAATGGCCGAGTGAGTTCTACTTCCATTTTCAATTAATGATTGTGATTGTAATGTAGTGGCACTAGTGGAGTAGGCAAAGATAAAAAAAAAAAAAATGGATATGCATGATGGGGTATATGGGAATTGTATATTTGTCTGCTGTTGATGTGCGGAATGGAACTTAACAATTATCGAAACCGGGTGTTAAGCTATTGACTGATTAGCTAGTATCTTATATTGAATGTCTGCTAATACTTGTTGGTTACCTAAAAGAATTGAACTAATGTGTATTCGACTTCAATTGTAAATGGGATTCATTCATATCACGAAGGGATGGAGCATTAGCATTGGTTGGTTTTTTGTGATCCATAAAACGAATATGTTGGTTAATCGTGATCCATAAAACGAATTTGTTGGTTAATCGTGATCCATAAAACGAATTATTGTTTAGTTGACCGTGAGCTTAAATGGCGTCATACCGCAGGATTCGTTAATCTCTAACCCGGGATGGAGGGCGCAAGTCCATCCACATATGATTTCCGGTTGGTCATATGTTTGTTGAACTCATTTGTTTGATGCATACACTTGCTTGAATAACCACTTGTTTGAATGAATTGTACTTAATTGTGATATGGAAGTTCTTACTCACTAAGCTAGTTAGCTTATGCCCCCATAGTTTTACTTATTGCAGCACGAGTTTATCTGGCTTAGACCGAGGCAAGCCACAGTTCAGGTACCAAAGATAGGAGTTTCCCATAGAAGTTTACTTCATTCTTTTTTTATAGACTTCCGTTGGAAACTAAAGGACTCTAAATGACTGTAATGGACTTGATATTTTTGCGGGGAAATGCCCCTTAGATTTTAAGTATAATTATGCATTTTGGTTTATTATCTATGGCTAATGAATGCCACATTAAACTATTTAACTCCAATTGGTTGAGTATTCTATTTCGTAAAGGAACGCCTTACATCTATATAAGACTCCCAAAGGGCTCGGATAGGGAATTCGAGAGTCTTATTTAGTATGTGGGCTATAACGTTTAGGATACCCTATGGGGCGTGACAAGACTTCTACTGAGTCTAGACATAGCTCAGAGCACATTGCTAGACTTAGCTCAGAGCACACTCACACAGCCAGCCCAGGAGATACTCCAAGACTTAGTCCTGAACACACCAGCAGAGCTAGTCTAGGGCTAGAGAGCTAGAGATCCTGCTAGCTCTCATTTGTTCTTTATTGATTTTTATTTTTCATATTGGCCTGTATATATATTGAGCATCCAAGTCCCTGTGGGTAGACTCACTTTGATCTGTGCTGCTTAGTTACTTTTATTTATTTTTTGCTTTTATTTTTCTTTTGATTTTCTTTTGTAGAGATTACAGGGCTGAACAAACAATCTCTCTCCTCTGAATTTTGCTGCTCTAATTCAAAAAGGGAAATACAAAGGTTTCTATTTCTGTTTCTGTTTCTATTTCTGTTTCTTTCTTTTGTTCTATAATTTTGAAACAGTGAGGACACTGTTTAGGTGAAGTGTGGGGGAGGGATACATTGAATTGAATGGAGTCGTATGATCTGCTAACTATTTGGATTGTGGCTTATTTGACAGGATTATATGAGTAATACCCACTTTGTATTTTTGGTTTTGAAAGCAAATTATGAGGAAATTCTGCCAAAATTTTTCAAAAATCTCTCGAAAATTGGAGATGTACAAAGTAATGATTGAAAGCAATGAAATTAGCTTGTTAAAGTATCTTACTCACCTGCTGTTGTGATTGGTTTGCTAAGTTGAAATTGAGTGGCAAAAATCCTTAAAGGAACAAGTTTACTTTATTTTTAACTTTGGAATTGGAAATTTAAGAGCTTGTCAAATCCTTTTGTGAAAAATAAACAAGTTTACTTCTAGGAAATTTTAGTTTGTATATACTCTTTGAATTATAACATTTAGTGAAAGAGGTAAAGAAACTTTTAAACTTAGTGATCCTTTATAAAAATAAGTCTTTGGTTTGTTATTGCATTAAAAAAAAAAAAAAACAAGAAACAAGCATAGCCACTACTCCTCTGACATTAAAAATTTGAGTTATGAGTATTTGAACTTGAATGTTAAAGTGATGAAGAGTTCTTAGGAGCATTTTGAAACCTAGTCACCTATGAAGAGCCTAGGATGTGTCAACTCATTAAACTCACTATAACGAGAAGGGAAGAAAGACAAAAGTTCAAATTATGAACTTTGAAAGCAAAAAGATGGCAAAAACCTCCCAAAAAAAAAAAATGCTTGAAAAAAAAGAAAAAAATGCAAAGATTCAAAAAGAGACTTGTAATAAAGAAAAAAATCTAGGAAAAAGTAGATATACCACATTTTTCATTTGTTGTTACTAAGAGTATTAATATATATAAGCTAAAAGTCCAATGAAGTTTAAATGAGTATTTTTCCTTAATGGATTGTGTATTTTCTTTTTGAATAGATGTTCTATTGTTAAAGATTGAGATTAAAATTTGTTTTGTTGGATTAACTCCTCAATTTTGATTATAGTACTCTAATTATAAGAAACTAGTATTAGACAATAGATATAAGAAAAGCAAGTAAAGAAATTGTGCTTAAATTAGAAAATTGTACT